>JZLH01S0036667.1:0-13362 GCA_001188425.1 Eucidaris tribuloides
CTAAGACTACTCCCCTGGGGAATTCTAAGACTACTCCCCTGGGGAATTCGAAGACTACTCCCCTGGGGAATTCGAAGACTACTCCCCTGGGGAATTCGAAGACTACTCCCCTGGGGAATTCTAAGACTACTCCCCTGGGGAATTCTAAGACTACTCCCCTGGGGAATTCTAAGACTACTACCCTGGGGACAACTCCCACTTGACATATTCTCTGGAGGACAACTCCTCCAAGGACAGCTTCCAGGAGGACCACTCCCCAGCAAACACCTCCCATGGAGGAGGTTTATCATGTTTCCAGTTTAAAACAAAACTGAGTTGACTTCGGGGGGAGTTGTCTCCCAGGAGAGTTGTGCTCCAGTGAAGTTGTTCCCCGTGGGAGTGTCCTCTCTCTCCCCAGGGGAGTTGTCCTTGTAGGGAAACATCCTTCTGGGAAGGTGTTAAGTGGGAGTGGTCTTGGGGGAGTTGTCCTAATATGGGTAAGAGGATATATTTTTTATGTGTACTTACCAAACCAAATAAATTAGATTAGATTAGTCTTAGAACTGAATCAATATTCATATGCAGTAATAGAATGTCTGTGAAAATCTAAATAGTAGCACTCTCCATCTGTGATTGAGTAAAGGCACTTCCTCATGGAATTATGTGTGTTTGTGACTGTGTTGTGTATTGGGTGTGTGTGCATGTGTGTGTGCGGGTAGTGTGTGTGTGTGTGTGTGTGTGTGTGTGTGTGTGTGTGTGTGTAAATGCTGTTAAACGGGGACGTAAGTATGACACTCCACTTTCAGATTGGGGATGTTAGGAAAACGAGGACGGTCCCCACCCCTCAAATGGCCAGAAATCAAATGTAGATGGCACTAAAGCGCCTTAGAAAATGGCCCAAAATTTGTGTGCACCCCCAACGTCCCCGGTTACTGGTGAAATATCATACACATACACAAATTTCCCCGATTGCATGTTGTACACGGGAGTGTGTGTCCTCGATTGCATGTTTGTATATGGAGTGTGTTTGTTTTTTTACTGTCCCCGTTTGGCGGCAGTTACAACGTATAGGTGTGTGTGTGTGTGTGTGTGTGTGTGTGTGTTGGTGTGTGTATGTGTGTGTTGGTGTGTGTGGGCACTGTGCCAGGAACAAACAGCACAGAACCTCTTTTTGTGCTATCTGTGCATTAAAATGTGACCGGATCCAGCACAAGCTACATTACATAATTCACAAAAATTGAATAGTTATTATAAGGAAAGTTATGACAATTTCAATATTTGACTTTGTGCAGTCTTCAGTGGGTGTTTTGTTCCTTTTAAGCCAGTTTCTGTAAAATGTGAATTACTGACAAACACTAGGTTTTAGTAGATTGGATCACAAATAACTCGTGGCTTTGTAGTAGACAATGACGTAATAATTATTTTTTATCTCACAGCCGCAGGAGTCAAGCCTGGTGGCTTTTCCTTTGGAACCCCCACCCAAGCCACCTCCTCTGGTGCTGATCAGCAACAGCAAGCACCAAGCTTTTCATTTGGAGGTAAAAAAATCCCTTCCTCAGTCCCAACCCCCACCCTCCCACCCCCTCCCCCTCCCCCTCTCCCTCCCGCCCCTTACCCATGCAGGAAATCAAAATATTATTTTGTGTCTACTTTCAAGTTTGATGGAATGATGCTAGTAGTACTGTATGTTATGCACTGAACTGAAGCGTATGAGGGAAATTGATGGCTCTCTTTTAAATTTGGGGGTTAAATTGCTCGGAACTCCCATGTATTTCCTGCACTGCACTGCCCCTGGAATGGAGATTGAGCTTCTTAGATTGGCAATGGACAGGAAAGCCTGGCATTTCATGGTCACCAGCATCACTAGATATAACAGCACTTGAGGAGGAGGAGCCCTTGCCCCACTATCTTCCTTTCTCAGAAAAAGAAGCAGAGTAATTTAAAGCCACAAGCTAACAATGACAGTTTTAAAAAATGTGAGCTACATAATCCCCCATGCTCCAAGTGTCTTTGACAAGGTCTAAAAATGAACCCCTGGAAAAATCTCAAAATGATTATTTAGTGCTTTGAAAAATAAAAAATTGTAAATTGATCGGATTCACCTGCCCATTTCCTCCCATAAACTTACTGTGTGTGGATCTAGGCTATTTTTTACTCGCCCAGAGTACTGATTGTTTATTCATTCATATCTTGCCAGTGGCAGCATAAATTTCCAAACTTTTGTATTCTAGGGTGTTTACTTGTCCATTCAAACACTACTATGTAGCTCAGATAGCAATGTTTGACATTTTTTGAATTTGACGCTCGACAATGTTAGCCTATTACTTTAAATCTCAATACATACCAATCCAGTTTAAAGAACAGTGAAGCGTCCAAGCCAAAATATTAAACCTAGAAACTAACTTTTCAAAATGAAATTTATGTGGACACTTGTATATCATATGAAAGCAGAGAATCTGTAATTAATGGAAAAGTATGAGTCCCATCATGATCACATTCCAATTTTCTTGTAAACTGCATTTGAAATGAGAAGAGCGCCCTTGTTGTGCGCCGGGATGGAAATAATATACTTCAAAATTACAAAACACCCGAAGAATATTTTGAAGATTTAAGTTTACAGAAGGAATGCCCTATAAAAGCATTCATATGTTTTGCATATTTGGATTAAAAAAGTTTTAAAAAGTTTTTGGTCAAAAAATGCATTTTGGCCTACTTAGATGCAATAATTTTAGATTTTTTTTATAATAAACTGGATTACAGCTTTCTTACCAGGGATCCCAGCCAATCTGGAAATCAAGGGACCAGTTCGGGAAAAGTCAGGAAATTTTGTTTGTCCCGTGGTTTGACTTTCTTGACTTGTGTTTGTACCAATGGACATGAGACGGACAAAATAGGCGAAGCAAGAATTACATGTAGACCTGTCAAATAGATGATCTTGAAATTGTCAACTTCCGTCAGGGAAAATTCAGGGATTTTGTTGCCAGGAAATGGTGGAAACCCTGCTTAGTGTGTCACTGTAATTAGTTATGTACATCTATGGTCCAAAATTGTCTACTAAATTCAATATGAAATTATTTGAGTACAACCTTTTTGGCTACTTGCCTGATTGGGCAAGCAAGCAAACTTTTTATTTTCATTCATTCATTCAGTTGCCCAAGTTAACAAAATGCTTAATTATGTTAAAGGGAGAAGGAGCCATCAACTAACAGGCATAAGTTAAGAAAAAAAGTGACATTGTGAGAATTATGGCACATGGTGATAAAGACAGCCTAAATAAGGGGTACTGTGTGATACTGACCCTCAGCAAGGCCCTATAAATTTGTGTTTATTGTACGTCTTTGCAAGTTTTATCCCGGGATAAAACTTGCAGAAACAGCTATAGGGGGAGGAGCTTATCGATTCAAACAGTGCATACATTACCATGGCGCGACTAACACATGTCGGGTTTCATGCATCGGTCACGCTTGGTCAGCTCCAGACCAGTGCACATGCGATCTGATTGGTTGGCAAGAACTCAATTAATTTTTTTTCTTAACTTATGCCTGTTAGTTGCTGACTCCTTCTCCCTTTAATATAGAGATCAATAGTGTCTTGTTGCAAGTATTTTTTTTTACAGATTTTACATAATTGGACTTTACATAAGATTGAAACTGAATTGAAAGAAAACAAGCTTTTAATTTACTTTCATAGTTGAATTTTTTACTTGACCATTCGGCCAAATAAACGTAATTTCCACAAATTTTCACATGCCCAGAAGCAAAGCTTACTTGCCCCGGTCCCCGTAATTATGTAATGATGGTTATGCTCTCATGTCAGTGTATCTTGTTGTGCATGTGCATGGTTGTGCATTAAATCTCTGCCTGTTTGCCTGTCTCTCTTGTCTTGTTTCAACAACAAAATGATTGAAAAAATACAAAATGAAAGGTGCCAAACCACAGGGTACGTCAGGTTTTTCATTTGGCACCCCAGGCCAGACAGCTACCACATCGCAGGCCCCCGCTTCGACTGGATTCTCTCTAGGTTAGTTTTGACCAAATCATTCCTTTCTCTTAATTAAATTTCATGTTGGGCACGTCAAAGATCAAAAGGTCAAAATTTACTTGAGGAAACTCGTGTCCAAAAAATCTTCCTCAAAGCGAAGAAAATATGTGTGAAATTTTGTGTCCAGTTAACTTATACTAAATTTCATCATTTTGTTCCATCTCTGTGTTTGCTTGAAAGCTCGCGTCTAAAATGTGCCGTACTCAGTATGCCTGTTCTATGTCATGTCTTTAATGATGGCTTGTGCAGAATTGTAAAATTTGCAACCTCCAAAATTAAAATAAACTTCCAGTGCCACAAAAAGGGTACATGTAAGAGGTTAAAATTGATGAGGAAAGATTATTTTTAATGTTTTCAGCAGGGTTGGCCGGTAAATACCAGCCTGTAAATACCGGGTGGTAAATACCGGCTTGCTATTTTTGACAAAAACGGGAAATACTGGGAAATACTATTAAAAAAAGTTATTTCTTGAAGGATAATAACTAAAAAATGTAGAGATTGTTGTGATTCATCACAAAATACCAAAAAAAAAAAACTTAACTAATGGTGGGGAACTAGGGACTCATTCTGATTTGTAGAACAAATTTTCTACACAGCCAAGTCAATACTAAAAGTAGGAAAATCTAAAAATCACCTGCTTTTATTTTAGAAACTTTTTCCAACCATGTCATTCTCCAAATATAGTTGTTGAATTGCTCCATAAATCCAGAACACTTAAAATACCATACACGTACCCCAGACAGTTGTTGATTTTGTCCCTGTATTCAGCAAGATGAGGGCCACACCCCACAAAAAGCCACATGTAACACTTGCACAATGTACAGTAACTGTAGTAATGTACATACTGTATGTACATGTACATTGTGTGAATTAATAACACTGAATTAAGTTATTATCATGACTGAAAACTGAAAAGAGGTTTCTAACAGTCTTTTCATCTGAAATTTATCAATTCAAAGTGGATTCGTGTAAGAACAGCACAAATGAAGGGCATTAATGACCTTCTTAGATGACCTAGTACTACTTCAAGAGTACACTGCTAGGTATTGCACACGTATTTCCCAGGTGGGTCAATCCACGTCAAATCAACCAATGGGTGTCACCCGACCCCCTTCAATTTTTTTAAAACTCGCACCAAATGTTCCCCTACGTGTCCTGACGGAAAATTCTGAAATATTTTGCCCCAAGTCATACGGTTGCTAGATATGGCCACGCCTAGCAACCAATGCACACTCAAACAATTGGGCTTTACCAATTAAGCTGATGAGCTGCTGTAGCCAGATTAGACAAGCTGGAGTATTCATTGTCTGGAAATGGAAAGAACTTCATGCCTTTTACACGAAAAATGTATTATCACTCAGATTTGACGCTCGGCTAGTGCACAGGAGGTCACCAAAAATGGCCTTAATTGTCAAGATCAAGTTTTTTGGAGCATGTTTGGAGGTTCATAGCTACAATATTAAAATAGCTTTGGACCCAATATCATGTCCACTGAAAGACCTTCACTTGCTTAATACACCTACCAAAAATCAGAGTGATTGTGTGAGTCGTTTTCACACAGTTCGCACTCGAATTTTGACTTTTTCCAAAATTAACCAAGTTCAAGGTCATTTTTCACCCCTTGTCCCACCTGGTAGCAACACCATTTTTTGTGTATTGGTAGACATTTATATATATTTTCAAGGGCCACCAGCAAAATTTTGCTACCGAAATGTTTAATGCCTAATTTGCACTGTCGAAAATGGCTGTGAAAACCATGAAATTGATAGTCTGCGTTCTAGACTGTTCTTTGTTTTTCTACTTGGAGCACCAGTGTAGAAGCTTCGACTAGATTTGAGTCTAGAAATTTAGACTGCATGGTAGCAAACTCACATACACATCACTCTGGTCAAGGAATAAACTTTGTTCAATTAAGGGGGAAGGGAAATAAAAAGAACAGTCTTTGCACTAAGACTATGAAATTGAGTCAATACTGAAAAAAAATGTGATGCTTTGATCTCAGTTTCATAGCCTTGTTCACAGACTGCTTTTTTTATTTACCTTAACCCAACCAGACCAAACTTTATTCTCAAGGCAGAGTTATCATAAACTGTGAGTTTGCTACCATGTACTTTAAATTTCTAGACTAAAATCTAGTCTAAGCTTCCAGACTGCTGCTCTAAGGAGAAAAACAAAGAACATTCTAGAATGCAGACTATCAATTTCATGGTTTTCACAGCCATTTTCGACAGTGTTAATTAGGCATTAAACATTTCGGTAGCAAAATTTCTTTGGTGACCCATGAAAATACAGATAAATGTCTACCAATACACAAAAATTGGTGTTGCTACTAGGTGGGACAAGGGGTGAAAAATGACCTTGAACTTGGTTGATTTTGGAAAAAGTCAAAATTCAGGTGCACGCTGTGTGAAAACGACTTGCACAATCACGCTGAGTTTTGGTTGGTGTATTAAGCAAGTGAAGGTCTTTCAGTGGACATCATATATGGTCCAAAGCTATTTTAAATGTTGTAGCTATGAACCTCCAAACATGCTCCAAAAAAATTGATCTTGACACTTAAGGCCATTTTTGGTGACCTCCTGTGCACTAGCCGAAGGTCAAATCTGAGTGATAATACATTTTTCGTGTAAAATGCATGAAGTTCTTTCCATTTCCAGACAATGAATACTCCAGCTTGTCTACTCTAGCTACAGCAGCTCATCAAATATTGCTTGATTTGGTAAAGCCCAATTGTTTGAGTGTGCATTGGTTGCTAGGCATGGCCATATCTTATCAACCGTATGACCTTGGGGCAAAATATTTCAGAATTTTCCGTCAGACACTTGGGGGAACATTTGGTGTGAGTTTTAACAAAATTGAAGGGGGTCGGGTGACAAATTGTCTGAAAATTGGTTGATTTGACGTGGATTGACCCAGGTATTTCCCAGTATTTCCCAGTATTTCCAGCCTGGGTGGGAAATACAGGTATTTTCCGGGAAATTGCCAACCCTGGTTTTCAGTATTTCTTGTTTTGGGGCAAATAATTTTGGGTGGTTTTTTTTTGAGCCAGGAAAAATCTAAAAGTGATAATTATAAATAAATAATCTAGGATACATCAAATGATCAATTACAGACTATTTCGTAAATGGTGTGTCTTTCTTTTTCTTTTGTTTGGCAATGCTGTGTTCTGTGTCTTATGTGTTATGAATAATAGAATAATAATGAACAGTGTTTAGTATAACTGTTTTGCTGAAGTTATCTCCTTTTGATGAAATTCAATGTTTGATCCTGTTTTAGTGGGAATAGGGTGTCTCATGTTTCACTTGAACATTCATGTCTAAAAAAATTTGTTTACATGTACTGTGGAAAAGCTCATTTTGGGGCTCAAATTTACCATCTCTACTTTTTTTCCTACCCAAATTCAGGGAGCCCCATGGGAGGGTTTAGTTTCGGTGGGGCCAAGCAGCCTACTGCAGCAGCTACAGCCACTGGTCTTACTCTGGGCACTGCCACCCCCTCTGGAAGTACAATGTCTACCTCAGCTGCTGCCCCTTCAGGGGGCTTCAAGTTTGGAGGGTTGTCCACTGGTGGAACAGCTGCAGGAGGTACTATCAATATGTAACAGTTGAGGGTGATGTCACACTGAGAAAAAAGAAAGAAAAAGGGGAAGTTTCATAGCACTTTTCTTCCACCTGTTGCCCAAGTGAATGAAGAATAAAGATTTGTTTTATGGTCACGATGTTATAATACTGAAGTAATTATGATTAGACTTATGGGGGGTAAATTATAATTTCTCGACAAAAAAGAAGAAACAAAAACTGTGCTTCATACAGGACATCTCTGCGTCCGATACAACTTGAATTACTGTTGCTTTATTTATTTTTACCAGTTGGAGACTACATACAAATTTAATCAAACATTGTCACAATTATTAGTGATTTTTATACAAAAGTTTCATACATGACAAAAATGAAATTAAGTGTTGTGTAACTCAAAGAATTTCAATTTTCAAGAGTTATGAAATGTTGATAACAGTATTTCAGATATAACTCGCAATTCTGCCCCATAAAGAATATCCCCATGTTCAACTATAGAAGCACTAGAATTGTACGCATTGACTTAGCAACAATATAAATATTTGAATATATACACCTGTATTTTGAGATTACTTTTGCAATTCAATTTTGTCTGTTTCTGTTTTGCTTGTGTAGGTCTCACATTGGGGCAAGCCGCACCTAACATGACCCCGCAGGCTACCAGCACGGCAGCCACCCCAGCGGGTGGGTTTACCCTCGGCGGAGGGGGGTTCAAACTAGGCGGTGCTGCACCAGCCGCTACGACAGGCACAACTCTTGGTGGTGGTAGTGGTGGCTTTACCCTCGGTGGAGCAGGTAGAGTATTGACCATAACATACGGGCTGAGAAATATTGTAGGATTCAGTCTGAGTGTGAGGGAGTTAATTTGACAGCAACAGACACCTACAAAAACTTCAAAACTGAGCAGGAAGAATCATTCTAAAATCAATCTATATTTTGTTTAATGGTAGAAAATTCATCATATGTTCATGCATCTGGCAGAAAGTCATAAGCAAATGCTCTTAGCAAAAGGGCATTAAAGGCAGGGGATCTCTTTTGCATGCTTAAAAAATAGCATTGTGTAAATACAATAGCATTTAGAAGAAAATGCCATCTGAGAACCTTAAGCAAAATATAGGAGTTGGAAACTCAGTTTTAGTGGAATTATAGTGACCGATTTTTTTCTCGCGAGAAAAAAATTCCTACCATAGAACGTACACTAAACAGCTATCATTTTTCTTTTGCATTTTTCAAATTCTAGGCAATCGCTGACAGCCAAATTTCACAGACATGCCCTTCATCAATAGCCTAAGGGCATGGGTTATCTTTTTTTGGTCTGTGAGTTTGTTTGCAAGTGAGATCCACTGCCTTTAAAGGTAAATGACATGATTGGGGGTAGTCCTCAACTTGGGCTGAAACTACTCTAGAATCAAGTAAACTATGCAAGGATTCTCCTGTCAAACTCTTGTAGTCAAACGTTGACTCATTCTAAAATGAACAATGTCAATATCACTCGTAGCACGGAAACCTGCTGTGTGGCTCTCTTTGGGGCTTATTTTTATCGTCCCCGGATAAAATTAAGATACTCATGTTTATGCTCGATTCTCCTTACGTAAACAAATTACAGACAAATCCTCCCAGGTGGGAGATCCACTCCTGCTAGTGAATAGTTGGTACATGTATATATTTCAACTCATTTGGTTCTTGAGGCATTTTCAAGTGTTCCCAATCACGTCACTAACCTTTAACAGTAAATTTGCTTGTAACATAAAATCTATTGGCTTATTTCACATGAAATTAAAGTATTGTGATCTTTTAGGTCCTTTGCTTGGTATGTCCGGGAGAAATATGAAATGATTTTCTTTTTTTCAGTATAGAGGCAATTTACTGTTAATACCCTTTTGCTTAGAGTATTTGTTAATGACTTTCTGCCAGGCGCACAATGATATCTTGGGATTGGCACAAGCCCAAGTGAAATGAAATAAATTGAATTGAAATGTATGGTCTTGCTTGAATTTCATACAGTCAAACCAGCTCTAGTAACCACCTGTATACAATGACCACCTTTCTATAAAGACCACTTTTCTATAAAGACCACATTTTTGTTTCCCTTGAAAAGTACTTCTCATTGAAATGTGTGTTATAGGAACCTCTAACTAAACACCCTGAGATTATAAACAGAGTAAGTTTAACTCTGCATGTCGTTGCTCTGTCTTTTGTTTGGATTAATGCATCTTGTACAGTAGCATTTTAGCTCGTGCCTCCCAGAAGTAATGCTTATGCATTATATGCATACATAGGGCTAAATACAGTGTGTCTCAAAAAAAAATTGTGCAAGTGAAAACCGTCCTTTTTGGCAATTAGAAAATACCCTTGTGACACGACGCTTACAGCAACGTGAAGACCATAGTCTTAGCTTTCAAATATCGTTCGTTTTGTTCCATTTGCTTGTCTTAATCTTGAGATATGATTATTTAAATAAGAAATGGTAAAATCACAATTGTGCCACTTTCACTACAGTCCCTTGTAAAAGTGACACAATTGTGATTCCAATCTTTCGTTGTTTACAAGATATCTTGAGATTAAAACAAGTAAATTGAACGAAACAAATGGCATTTGAAAGCTAAGACTTTGCCCTTGACGTTGATGTGAGCATCACTTCACAAGAGTATTCTCTAATTGCCAAAGAGGGCGCTTTTTACGTGCAAAAGTTTTTGAGACATGCTGCAGCACGTCTCAAAAAAAATTGTACAAGTAAAAATGCCCTCTTTGACAATTATAAAATACTGCTGTAACACATGTTTACTTCAACATTAAGGGCAAAGTCTTAGCTTTCAAATGCTGTCCGTTCTGTTCAAATTGCTTGTTTTGATCTCGAGATATCTTGTAAAGAGCAACAGGTACGAATTACAATTGTGTCACGTTTACGGGAAGAAGGCCTGGTGCTATCACTGACTGTAGTGAAAGTGGCACATTTGTGATTTTGCCTTGTCGTTGTTAACTGAAAATATCTCAAAACAAGCAATCTGAACAGAACAAACGGCATTTGAAAGCAAAGACTACGCTCATGATGGTGATGTAAGCATGACGTCACAAAAATGTTTTTCTCATTAACAGAGAGGGCGCTTTTGACTTGCACAATTATTTTTGAGACACATTGTATAAGGTTCAATAACTTATTTAATAATTTTACATTATCTAAGTGAGACAGTGCATTTTTTTACAGGGGAATTTTTCTGAGAGATGACATCAGTCAATTTATTTCAGTATCATCTCGGAACTGTTCAAAGCCAAGACAGTCAAGAAGCAAGAATATTCTTGCATATGGGTGACAGGATTGGCACAAATGCTGTGCATGTGTATGTACATATGTAAATTGTATGAATTGCTTGTTTTTTGCATGTCCTTTGCTGCATCTTGGGCATAATAATAATAATAATAATAATAATAATAATAATAATAATATTACTGTTCTTATATAGTGCATAATACCCTTGACAGGGTCTCTACACGCTTAGAAAAATGAAAATAAATCATGATAATAAGAAGAAAGAAAAAGAAAATGCTGCATCTAGATCATACATTCTAATTACTAACTGAATTGCATTTCTTCCAAAACAAAGATGTCAAGACTTGAAGTTTCTAGAGTTGCTTTCGGCTGTACCAACTAGATGCTTGCACGACGGACAGTGATTAGCAAAAGTTATGGTTTCCATGGTTACTGCCAACTAGTTATTTTGTCAGCTAGGTACTTTAGTACAACTGTGATTAGTCTTTGAAAATATGTCCCTTCTTTGTGAAGGTTGTGCATGTCCGGCAACTGTGTTTGTTTGACTACAAAACTTCTGTTTAGCTATCTTGACATTTTCATGAACAAATTCGGGTATTATCAATTTACAGCGTGTTTAAAAAAAAATGGGCAAGTGAAAAGCGCCCTATTTGGCAGTTAAAAAATACTGTTGTGACATGTTGCTTACTTCAACATTAACCCTATATTAACTGGGCTATTTCAGACCAGGTTTTTACTGGGGGCTTGGGGTTCAAATTGACCCCCCCCCCTTCAGATCTCGGCCGCTGATCGCGCGATCGCCACGAAAATTTGCATGCGTGTAGAGCCAGATGTAAACTACACGACTGTATAGTAAAATTTTCAAAAAATTAATATTTTCTATTTTTTAAGTAATTATGCAAATAAGTGCATGAAATTATGTTTTTGCCTATAATTCACTTACAATAGCTAGTAGAATACTAATTTTTGGTGAAAATATTCATTCTGACATTTCTCATAATTATCTACAAACAAATTTGCCGACTAAGAATTAATTTCTTATGTATTTTATTGTTTTGTGAATTTCTTATGTATTTCTTTGTTTTTTTGACCTTTTGTTTTCTATTGTTTTTTCGATGAAATTTGTTGGGGATACTTTTGCAATCATAAACAGCATAAAATCAATTCATTTCAACCAGTAAAAGCAAAAATAATCATACATTTATGAGTTTTGGCTGAAAACACAATTTCCATTGATTTTGTACACGAAATCACGTTTTTGAGCGATTTTGGGGTTGACATGCATGTATAAAAAGTCGCGCAGCGATGTAACGGTACGTCCGATTTTCGCGAAAACTGTCTCAAAAGATGCGCAAGAATTGAAAGTAAAAAGTCAGCAAGCGACGCGATCAAAAAATTTCGCGCGGTGGCATGGTCGCGAAATTTGTCGACGGGGGGGTCAAATTGACCCCCCCCCCCCCAGTTAATATAGGGTTAAGGGAAATTCAAATACCCTTTGTTCTGTTAAATTTGCTTGTTTTAATCTTGAGATATGTTTAGTTAACAACAACAGGGTAAAATCACAATTGTGCCGCTTTTACTATACCGTGTCCATAGTACGTGTATGGTCATGAGTTGAGAATGATATAGGCGGAGCATGATATGGGTCAAATTGATGATCCTGGAATGGAATTGTTACCTTCTATCAAGGAAAAAATCAGAGAATTTTGTTTCCATGAACTGGTGGAAACCCTGTGAATTCACCAACCCTTATAATTTAATTTGTCATGTCCATTTTCTGGCCTTTCTTTCACAGGCCTAGGCGGTTTGACCCCAGCCTCATCAGGCGCACAGACAACACAGGCAGCCGCTACCACTGCTGCTGCAGGGGGGCTGACAGGAGGTCTAGGTGGAGGGATGAAATTAGGAGGAGGATTTAACCTCGGCACACCGGCCACATCTCAACAAGGTGAGTCGGTAATTTGTTTGCCACCTGCACTTTGAAGTGCTGCTAGTTATTTGTGTGTAGGCTATATACTAGGTGTTAAAAATAAGATTTGTCAAGTTTGGTATTTAATAACACAAAAAGCAGATTATACTGGCATTGAGAATAAGTTATATATTATAGTGTATGATGTGAAGTGCACTATACTAGACTATGTGCACGACAAATGCATAATTATCCTGAGTGCAGTTTTATTTCAATGAGGCCGAAGGTCGAGTTGAAATAGTGCTGCATGAGGGATAATTATGCATTTGTAGTTCACATAGTCTCTTTAAGATATGTGGCAAATAAGAGTTAAATGAGTTAGGTCTATTCAGAAACATGAAAGAAGACAATTTCATTTTTAACCATATTACCAAAAGTAAATATCTGTGTGTCTTACGAGATATCTCTGGGAAACTGTGTCCTATATAACATGCATCATTGTACCTTTTCTTCAGGTAAAAATGAAATTCACTCCACTGACCATTGTCTTCCCATGGTGTTATCAAATCACTAGAAAAGATGTCTTCAAT
>JZLH01S0036667.1:16492-26741 GCA_001188425.1 Eucidaris tribuloides
GTTTTCAGCCAAAATTCATAAATATATGATTATTTTTACTTTTATTGGTTGAAATTAATTAATTTTGTGCTGTTTATGACCGCAAAAGTGTCCCCGACAAACTTCATCAAAAAAACAATAGAAAACAAAAGGTTGAAAAAATAAAGAAATACATAAGAAATTTGAAAAAACAATAAAATACATAGGAAATCAATTTTGAATCCGGATTTTTTTCAAGTAAACTTGCTAAGAATGCTAAAAAGAGTGTCCAGACACAAAAATTAGCAATTTTGGAGCTTTAATTACTGATTTACAGCTTAATTATGATTTTATGCATAAATTAGCATAATTAATTGATATGAAATTAATTCCTGGTAATTAACTATACAGTCTTGTAGATTACGTGATGGGTAACGTGCGTGCCGATTTTCGGCGCGATCGCGCGATCGACGACCGAGATCTCAGGGCCCCCCCCCCCCCCCCCCAGCCTGACTAGGGTTAAATAGCGTAGGTGTACACACAGTAAGTCTGTGGCAGAAAATGGGCAGGTGAATCCAATCAACTTACGATTGTCACTTTTTTAAAGCACTAAATAATCATTTTGAAATACAATTTTTTCAGGGCGTCATTTTTAGACCTTATCAAAGACAATGGTAGCATGGGGAATCATGTAGCTCAGATTTTTTAACTGTGGTAAATGTTAGCCAATACCTTTAACAAATGCAAATATTTTCACTTTGTGATATTACTGTACAACACAAATGCAAATGCGATAAAATCACAAAAATAATCTGTCGCGAAGTTTCTTCTCTTGGAGCGAAATCGTGAATATATACGTACATGCATAATGCATATATACACTGTATGGCATATACAGTATATCGTACTCAAGTCATTGTAAAAATCTGAATAATAAGGGAATATGCCTGGTAAATAAATAACACAAAAAATATTAATTTTATTCTTCAGTTACACCTTGTATTATAACTCAGTTTTTGCAATTTTATCCTAGGTCTAGGATCAACAACCACATCTGGTGCAAGGTAAGTCAGGCACTTTCTCAATTTAGAGTAATAGCCCAAATTTCAATATGCCCTCCATTCCACCCACTCCTCCTTGCCATTCCCCCTCCCGCACCCCCTCCCTCCCCCTCTCCTGTGCCTTCTGGTAGCTCAGCTTGGAATTCTCCCCCAGGTAGTGGAAATGGTGCACATCTGTGTGCAGGTTAGATCTGTACCCGAGTGGATATGGTAATAATATCTGAGTGCACAGAGATTGATCTACTTGGTGTTATGTCTATGTAAGAATGAACTACAGTCAAACCTATCTTAGTGGACACCTGTGCAGAAGGGACACTTTGCCTATAAAGGACACTAAACCAACCCCCAGAAACCAAACTATGCATGAATTAACCAGTATAGAAAGGACACATACTTATATTCACGTACAGAATGTTTCTATTGAGCCTACCGTATTTATCCGGATAAAATTTAACCGGCTAATAGCGGAGAAGGTCTGTTTCTGTTGGATTGCATTTTCCGCAAAGCACGATCGATCCTACCGGGATCGTACGATTACCGGCTAAGATTCCGTTGACCTGGGTTGCCGCAAGGTATTGTGGGATGACCGAGGTCAAATTTATGCTAAATCAAACACATGCGTGCTGCAGCCAGGGGTCATGTATTCCGATCATGTGGTGTTGTTTATATCCGGTTTCTCACCGGCAAAAGACAGATAATGGCGGAGGAGGTCTGTTTCTATTGGGCTCTTCTACTCCATTAGCCAGTTCATTCTGGTTGACGGCTGTTTCTATTGACGTCTTACGGTATCTTTCTCCGCTATTATCCTGCAAAAAGCAGGATAAATACCGGCGAAACTGTCTCCGCTAAATGACGATAATGGCGGAGAAGGTCTGTTTCTATTGAGATCTTCTACTCCATTAGCCGGTTCATTCCGGAAAACTAGCTTCAATAGAAACACGCTGATACTTTCAACTTTTACCGTTTTCCTTCACTTCCTTCCTATTCAAGTTTGACTGTATTATAATTTTGTAATTTATGATTATATTTTACCTAATCTAACAAAATCTGGTACTTGTCAGCATGTTACATTTGATAAAAACTGGCTTTAAAGGAACAAAACACCCACTGAACACTGCACAAAATAAATAACAGAAATTTTAGTGCACTATGTATCAAAGTGTAGAGTGTAAAGTGTTCTATCGACTACTACAGTAATCTAAATTTTAATACCTGCCACCAAGTGCCTGATTTCAGTGGATCCAGTCACATATAATATTAATCGTTGTTTTTATTTGATAGCACAACGACAACCACCGCTACTCCCGCCAAAACAATGTCATATCGCGAGTTGGAGGAATCCATCAACAAGTGGACGGTTGAACTTGAAGAACAGGAAAAGATGTTTCTACAACAAGCGGCCCAGGTCAACGCATGGGATAGAACGTTGGTGAACAACGGGGAGAAGGTAAATTCTGCAAAAGTTAAACCTGTCGTATCATACAACAGGTTTAACGCTCGTACAGTGGAACATCGGGTGGTGCCTATCTCCGTTTCAGTAACCCTAGGCCACATGGCTGCACAAGACACTTTTGACTACAGTGGGGGGTTAGTCTTGTGGTAGTCCTATGTGTTTAACTCCCTACACCATAGATATCCGAGTGCCAGGCTAGAAGCAGTAGGTACCATTTTCATAATGATCTTTGGTATGACCCAACCACGAGCCAGAACTCACAATCCCCAGGTTGAGAGGCGGACACTCTACCCACTGGGCCAATTTGCCTGATTTTGCAAGACAATGCACAATGCACAGGGGAAACCCTATATGCCAAGATTCCTATAAACCAAGGGTCCAATAGACCAATTTCCATTGGTAATAGACCAAGGGTTTGATATAATGATTATCAAAAAGGGTCCGGTAGACTGATGGGTTCCATGGACCGATTACTGGAAAGGTTAATGCATGGGATAGAACGTTGCTGAATAACGGGAAGAAGGTAGGATGTAAGACGATGCACAATGAATGGGGGAAACCATATAGACCAAGGATTCTACTGTGAAAATGTTGTCGTCAAAAGTTGACTCATTTCATAATTACTACCTTCAGAATGCCTTGTAACAAACAAATCTATTTCATCCTGTTGTGGACTCCTTTGCCTTTATTCTTCCTTGGTTGCTTGTATTGTTTTCATCTGATTTCCCAACAGATCACACTGTTACACAATGACCTGGAGAAAGTCAAGACTGACCAACAGAGGTAAGAGCAGTGTGATAATGATGATGATGATTTTGGAAGTGGTGGTGATCTGGATAGTGGATATGGCAAATGAGGACTAGGAGCAGGATGGTGGTGATGATGATGATGATGATGATGATGATGATGATGATGATGATGATGATGATGATGATGTTGACGATGATGATGGTGGTGATGAAGATGGTGATTATGATGGTAATGATACTGATGTTAGTGATGATGATGATGGTGGTGGTGGAGAGGGTAATGATGACAATGATATTGATGTCAGTGATGTTGATGATGAGCATTTGATTATAATAATGAAAAGATGATAACTCATGTCGTAATGTTTGTGATCTTTCCGGTTAATACTTCATACTGAAGCCAAATTAGGCTGAATTTCTAATATTAACATACTTTAATTTTTGCTGGTATTTTTGTAAGTCTAGATCACAAGGGATAAAAAGAAGATAAAACAACTGAAAATGTGAATACAGTCGTGGGGGAGATGTGATACCAGTTTTACTGTCATATAATATATAACATATTAGATTTTTTGTGTCTTTGGCTGTGGTACATATCTCAATAATGCATACTTTAATTCATATTATTCAATCTGTAGGCTGGAGCATGAGTTAGACTACATTGTCGCACAGCAGAGAGAATTGGAGGACATCTTGGTTCCACTGGAAGAGGCATCAAAGACACAACAGGGCTCCCTCTATAGACAGCACACAGACATGGAAAGAGAACGAACGTAAGTCAGACTGCTCCATAGACACCATGGTAGTTATGGTGGTGAAGATGATGGTGAGGATGGTGGTGATGATCAAGGAAAAAATTAAAATTTTCTTTTCGTGTTTCATTGCCTTTCAGATATGATAGAAATGTTGAGGATGATGATCATCATACTGATGGCTGTGTTGATGATAGAGATGATGATGATGACGATGATGATGGTAATCACAATGATGCTGATGATGATTATGATGGTGGTCGTGATGATGATGATGATCTTGATGGTGATGGTGAAGATGTTGATGTTGGTGATGGTGATGATAAGCATGGTGATGTTGATGGTGATGAAATAAATGTTGATAATGTTTGCAATGATAAGGAGGATAAAAATGTATTTCATTAAATAAGGAAATTAAGGATACACCGGAGTTTAAAGTATAGTACTGATAAGCTGATAATGATAAAGATGATTTTTTGTGATATCTATAGATATTTTTTATTACAATTGATATGAGGGGTACACAACATTATGGTAGTAATGGTGTTATGCTGTACTGATACTGAAGAGGATAAAAATTATGATGATAATAATAATAATAATAATAATAATATTTTTTATTTACCCAGGGAAGCCACTTCAATCAAATAGACTGATCTTCCAGCGGGCCCTGCATAACATAAATGCTATTATTACCCTTCTCTGTTCTAGAATGCCGAGCGCCTGGCTAGAAAGCAGAAGGTACCATTTTTAAAAAGTCTTTGGTATGGCCCGGCCGGGGCTCGAACCCACGACCTCCCGATTGTGAGGCGGACGCTCTATCCACTCGGCCATTACACCGGTGATGATAATACTGACAATATTGAGCATGGATACATCAATGATAAAGATTGTTTGTGTTTCTGTTATCATCCACTTTCCCACCAGGTACCAAATGGCAGAAAATATTGATTCACAGCTGAAAAGAATGGTTCAAGATTTGAAAGAAGTTATTGACCACATGAACACGTCAAATACACCATCCGATAGTGCAGACCCTGTGAGTATCAATGGCTTCAATTATTTATCCATATAAATATGCTTCTTGTAACCATGATTTGTTAAATTTTTATGCCAGGAATTATTTTTCCGATCATCCATCCATAACACATTGTTTACGACAACATCTGAAGAATGCAAGTATGGATTTTCATGAAACTTAGCTGAAGCATGTATAACCTACTGACTGTAGATAGGTACTTTCAGTGAAAAAAAAAATACACGGGGGGCTAAGTGCAATTTGCCCTGTAACCATGCAAAATAGCCACTGTAATATCTGACAGCTGCATATAGTAAACTGTTCACGAGTGCTACTTTATTTATACAGATCCATCATGAAAAAGGCAAGTATTTTTTACTGTGGGTACTTGCATAGCAATATGTTGCATAACATTTGAAATTATAACCAATAATGAGTGAATGACAGCCCCCAAAATATACATACACTGTAGGTTATTCATGTGCAGAATTTGGTTTGTGTGTAAACTATTGATGATTGGATGTGACAAAAAATCAAGAAGAGGTTAAGGGGAAAAAAGAAATTAACTTCAAATTCAAAACAAAAAGTTAATTGAAACAGCAGAACATTTATATTATATTGCATGGCAATGAGGGGGATACAAGAATTTATTGGCTCAAGCTGGACCATATTCACGAGTTCCGTAGGACGAAGGTGCATATGGTCCCAGGCGGGGCAATAAATTCTCGTATCCCCCGAATTATGCCATGCAATAAAAATTATTATTATTTATATCAGGCATTTTGTTGTAAAAATTAGAAATTCATTTGACTTACCCTGATTGTGGGCCATATCTCATCTCAAAAGTAGTCAACTGTTGCTGTAAATGTACATGAATCTAGAAATACTGAAGATGTATCCAAATTCCAATGCTGTTGAAATCTATAGTCGCTTAAAACAAAATTCCCATTCATATGACACGTTTGAATACTTGAACGTCAATACTGTAACCGCTGAAAACTTGAAGACAATCCTTTGGAATACATACATATCTAAACTTCAAAGTTCAAAGAAAGTGCAGAGCGTTCCAAACTTTAGTAACAC
The DNA here is from genome assembly GCA_001188425.1 of Eucidaris tribuloides. NCBI lineage: Eukaryota > Metazoa > Echinodermata > Echinoidea > Cidaroida > Cidaridae > Eucidaris > Eucidaris tribuloides. The sequence continues at coordinate 22,567 of JZLH01S0036667.1, forward strand.
TATCAACAGTACGCTAACAGTACGCCTATGTACAGGTTTGCACAACGTCTACTTTACACGAACCCTATGGACTTTGTGTGGCAGCGTATGCGCGGTGAATTTGAATTGGAATCACCGGCAATAATGGATTCTGCGCGATGCGCAACATATCGGCGACGAGTGCTACATAGGGTTCTCATATTGCACTAGTCTCAGCACAGGGCAATATGGCAAGTAGCGATATTCCCGAAGAAGGTAAACATGCCTGTGATATGGAAGCGGCAATCATTAAAGAGAAGGAAAACATGCGGTTTTTTTTACTGCTAAATGCTGATATAAATAATAATATTAATATTTATTTGTTGGATATGAAATGTAATCTTAACTATGATATTGCTGGAGTAAAACTCATTAATTTGAATGCTTTGACCTTTGAAATTTACCTCATCAACTATTTATGATATGGTCATGTTACATTTTACATTACATTTCTTTTATCCTGTCTTTCCTCAGATCAATCAAATTGCAAAGATTCTCAATGCCCACATGAACTCCCTCCAGTGGATAGACCAGAACACATGTGAGTATTTTTTTCAACTGTATAATCTCATGTATATTCATTATAACACTTTGAATTCATTTTCATTTGTGATGTACGTTCTGGCCAGTAGCTGCCAGTGATGTCATGTAATAATTTGGAAGGTGGGGGGAAGGAAAGACCAAAGGCAAAATAATTATACCATCACGTGAAAAAAGTGTGTCTTTAACTATTGTCAGTGTTTAGAAGTGGAAAGTGTAAATTTGAAATCTACCCCTTCCCCCTGTATTAACAAAGTTAAATCATTTCCATCACACTCGCCTTTTGAACACGCTTGCAGGTACAAAATCTGTCAAAAATACTGAAAAAAATACAAAAAAAAATTAAGCTTCACAAACCAAAGGGGTACACTCCTCCTCCCACCGCCCCCTCCCTTTTTGATGAGTGTGAGGGGTTCTTTTACTTGTCGAGGTCAGGGTTCATAGGGATCAGGGAATTTCTGGAAAATCAGGGAATTTGAAAATACTTTTTCCAGTAGCAAAAAGTCAGGGAATTCATCAATTTCTTCTGGAAAGTCAGGGAAAATCATTTATTTTAGACATTTTAAGAATGACCCTTGACTGGGAGCTTGCTAGTATTGCGATGATGTATTTTTACACGTTTTAAATATGTAAAAATGGTCATGGAATAATGGTTTTCTGTTTTGGAAAGTCAGGGAATTTTGAAATTGTGGAAGTGTACAAGCCCGGGAGGTGTTTTGATCTGAAAACAGGATTTCTGGCTTTACATCCAATTCGAGAGATGGGATAATGGGGGTGTAGTGTCTTATCAAAGGACACAAACACAATAGCCTAAATAACAACCATAAACCCCTCGTTTGAAAATCTAGGGTCTTATTCAAAAGCCATCAGATCTCCCAATATTACTGTTGCTTATTATTTTTCTTCAATACTTTTGTTTGTGTTCCAGCTCTTGTGCAGAGGAAGGTCGATGAGGTCACGAGGCAGTACGACCTGGTGAAACGGGACCAGGAAAGGAATGTGCACCTAGCCTTTGACAGATAGAGAAAACAACAACACATGACATCTAGATGGATAGAGAGATAGACAGAAGAATTAAAGATGAAAGGAGAAAGAACAATGGACTATTTCTCTCAGCAAAGATGGCAAGGGTTTCTCAAGAATTTTTTTTTTGGGGGGGGGGTGGAAGGGAGGGGGCTTCCTTGGCAGGGGACCAAGGGAGGAATGTACACCTTGCCTTGACAGATAGAATGACAAAACACCACACCCAGATGGATAGAGAGATAGACAGAAGAAGAGAAGATGAAAGTAGAAAGAGCAATGTACTTTTTCCCAGGCCAAAGGCTTCAAGAGCTTTTCAAGAATGGGAGCAAAAGTTTGTCTCTGTCATTTGCAGTGACATCACAATATCACAGCATTTTGACTTGAATATCTTTCCATAGAATGATTATTTCTTCTCCAAATATTCCCTACAGGTACAGCATGCTTGGATTGTATCAAAGACATCAAAAAACTTAAATTTGATAGATTTGTCATGTACATCCTTTTCCACATTTGGTCAGAGATGTTGGACAGTGTTTACCCTCTTCAAAAGTAGTTTTTTTTCCTAAAAATTATGCCTCAAAATTGTATATAAGAATAACTACCACAATTATTTGGCCATTCATGTGATAACTCCTTAAACGTGCGAAGCTCTCGCTGCAGCGCTTCAGGGTTTTTTTTCTTTGGAGTCTTGTACATATAGGCCGTCACTGTGAAGGCCTTATAAACTACATAGGTATGAAGGCAGGAAAAATTAAAAACATATAGGTGAATAGCATGCTCCCCAAATGCTTAGTTCTATTTCCCAACTTTATTTGTCAGCTTTAGAGTTTGCGACGACATTATGAGGGTTTCGTTGTGACGGGTCCCATATTTGAAGTTGAAAGGTATTACGTGAATTGACCTTGAAAAGTCAAATTATTCAGAATTCCCATATCCCTTCTGGACTGACCCATGCATATGATGAAAAAAATGTCATTTCATGAAACGTTGTGTTATGCATATAGAATACCATAATCCACAGTTCCTATGTTTAAACATATGGAGGAGTTAGAATTGCTGCATGTTAAATATTGTGGCTTTCTTTAACAGATTTTGGATTAAAAGCGCAATTTAACTCAAATATCGTTACTTTGAAAGACAGTCTGTCAAATGAATATTTGTCTGGAGTTATTATTATTATTATTTTAAGGCAGGGCTTCATATAAAACATTGGGAGTGGAGACGGTTTGCTTCACTGAAAAAAAGGGAGCTGAAATTGGAGTAGTTCATGGGAAACTATTGATCAAAGTTATGCTACATGTTGAATTAACATGTCAGCAGTATTGTTATGTGTGAAAAGAAATGTAGGATATGGATTTTGTAATAAAGCTGGCCATTTTCATAAAATGAAATTATGATTCCATTGTTAAAAAGTTCTGAATTATGCCTGGTTTGAAAGCTTGTATGGTGTAATAGTGGTGCTGCGGTATGAAATATGGTTCACTCCCGTTATAACGAACACAGTTATGACGAAATTCCTGTTACAACAAAGTAAAAATTCAGGTCCCAACATTATCTATATATCTTTATATACTTTCACTGTTTGGTTATAACGAAATTTTGATACAATGAAAGAAAACTGCCGGTCCCGAGGACATTTTTATAACGGGAGTCACCTGTATTAGAATTGGGTATATTATCAGGGTTCCCAGCCCATTAGGGAAATCAGGGAAAATTATTTACTTTTTTCCAGTCAGGGAAAAGTCAGGGAATTTGATAAAAATGCCTCAAATCAGGGAAAAGTCAGGGAATTTTGATTGGCCCAAAAATTGAAAGTAGTCGGTCAGACTCAGTTATATTTTGTTGCATATCAAAACATGCCTGTGTAATAGTACTAATTAGTTTTACATTACAGTGTTTTATACTGCAAATAGTTCACTGCAGCAACACAGAAAACATGTGAAACTGGAAATGAGTTGAAATAATTATCATGGAATTTTGAGACTTCATCAGGGAAAAATCAGGGAATTTTGTGTTCTTGAAATGCTGGGAACCCTGATTATGTTCATCCTTCTTCTAGTGCTAAATTTGAGGAGTGCTGCATTCATTGAATGTGTATGTAATGTGCGAGTCCGGGGGGTTAAGTCCCAGGGAGTAGGGGTACAGAAACCCCACTTTTGGCTAGGTGCACTGCCTGTACAAACATACTCTCTTCCCCCATACAACCAACCACACGCACACACTTTTCGAGCTAACTTATTTTGAAATACAGCATGTTATTGCAAATTTTGTCAAAATGAGTATGTAGTATGTGACTGTTATTCTACAGAATAGGGATACTTTCTTTTGAAAAAGCAACTAAATTACATTAAAATAGGATTACAAGTATATGGTCTATTTATCAATACAGTGGACTTTTGTTTTAACCCTAACTGCACTGGGGGGGGGCCTGGAGCCCCCCCCCTCGACATTTCGCGCAATATACCCGCAACGCGAAAAGCTCTCGCCGCGACGTTTCGTCACTTTTTTCCTTCGAATCTCCCGCATCGTTTAAGAGCATTTTCGCGACGTTCGGGTATGTGGTTCCAGAGTTATGCATAATTTTGTATGTGCAT
>JZLH01S0036668.1:11051-25046 GCA_001188425.1 Eucidaris tribuloides
CCATGCTCTCGATTAACGCCTGATAATTGCGAGATGCAAAGAAAGATGAGAAAGTGGGAAAAGAAACGAAACTAATGTTCAAGCATTTGTTTAAATTATCGTTACGAAATTCAATGAAGAAATTTAAAAAAAAATCCTGACCTACATTGTCACCCCCCCCCCATAATATATGAACAAGTTTCATAGAATTTTCACATCCTTTTGAACAAACTTACCTTCATTGTTAAAGAAAAGACAGATGGAATCGAAATGATAATGCAATATTCGTGAAATTGAAGCTTTAAATTGAACATTTGGAAGAATTGGTCATTTGAAGGATTGCCGATGCTAGCATCAATATCAGAATTTATTAGCAAAACCAAATTCACAATGGTATGTGACGCATTTATTTACAGGTTGCTGTTATTAAATATGGTATCAACTGATAGCAACTAATGTCTTGCACACTACCTGGAATTATGAAAATAGTTCCAGGACTATCACATATACCATGACATATGCCTGTATAAGGGGAAGAAAGCCCAAATGACAAACACCCAGTTGATCCAACATGCATTCTTCACTACACTTGGAAGTGGGTGAACCAGGAATACGGGGCACATTCAAACCCCCGTCCCTCCAATAAAAGTGCAAGTGAGAAATCCCACAAGACAGATGATAGTAGGGTTTATATTACAAGGAAAATACAGGTGTTGCATAACCAGCCGATTAATGAGAAATGTGCGAGAAACGTGAGTTTCTAGAGGGCGAGTGCGAATGAATTGGAATTCACACAGGAATTAGAATTTCCCGACACCCTCATCTCAATAGTTAAACACATAACTGTAGGCCCTACACTTTTTCAGAGGGCGAGTGCGAATATGCTGAAATTCACACAGGAATAAGAAATTCCCAACACCCTCACCTCACTTGGTACATCAGACAAAATCATTAAAACCAAAAGTGTTTGACTGATCATAATACAATTTTCAAGAGGGCGAGTGCGAATCGACTGAAATTCACACAGGAATTAAAATTTCCCAACACCCTCATAGCACTTGGTAAGTCAAACAAATATTATCCAAAATAGGGCCTAATACCCGCAAAATGCTTTCATTGAAGATACGAGGTGTAACACAAAAGAAACGAGACTGTGACGCCCACGCCCATGATGCAATGTCAATCGATCCACCGCCCATATGACTGTGTTGCCCAACATGTCGTCAACATTCTGCTATAATATTGTTCACCTATCTCACCCTGTGCCCCTTCATCGGGCTGTTAAGTGGCACGCCCAAACTACGCCCCGTCACGATACTAGAGGTTGCACAAACATTTAGCGTGGAATCAATCTGCAGTTCCCGGTTCATTGGGGGGGGGGGGTCCAAACGAGTTTCTCGAGCTTATCCTGGAGAAAATGCTATGTCACGGGCAGAATCTTCTCCATAACACTCCTGGAGAAGCTCGAGACTGACACAGGCACATCAGATTGATTCCCCGCTCCATGTTTTTGCCACTTCTCGTATCGTGACAGGGCGAAGTAGGGGTGTGCCGCTCAACAGCCAGAGGAAGGGGCACAGAGTGAGATAGGTGAACAACACTATAGCAGAATGTTGATGAGTTGTTGGGCAACACAGTGACATGGGCAGTGGGTCGATTGACATTACGTCATGGGCGTGGCTGTCACAGTCTCTTTTCTTTTTTGTCACACCTCGTATGTATTTTGAGAGGGCGAGTGCAAATGAGCCGAAATTTACACAGGACCTATATAGAATTCCCAACACCCTCAAATCAAAAGTCAAACAATTGTAATAAATAAAACTAAAACGACTTGATACACATATTTTTTCGAGAGGGCGAGTGCGAATCAGGTGAAATTCACACAGGAATTGAAAGAATTTCCCAACACCCTCATCTCAGTTGGAAAATCAACAAAATTAATAAAACTAAAAATGGTTGACTGATCATAATTTTGTTTTGAGTGGGCGAGTGTAAATCAGGTGAGATTCACACAGGAATCGAAAGAATTTCCCAACACCCTCAACTCATTTCGTTAATCAAATAAAGCTCAAAATGTTTGACTGATCATAATAATTTTTGAGAGGGCGAGTGCGAATCAGCTCAAAATCACACAGGAATTGAAAATATTTCCCAACACCCTCAACTCATTTCGTGAGTCAAATGAACATGATAAAAAGAACTTAAATGAATATTTCAGAATTTGAGAGGGCGAGTGCCAATCCGGTACGATTCACACAGGAAATGTACAATTTCCCAACACCCTCAACTCATTTGTTTTTTATTCATAAAAGAGGTTTAAATTAGACAAGGGATTAAACTGAGTGTGACAGTGTGTCATTAATCACTATGGAAAAGTGATTGTGTCAAAATCAATTGTACAAAATACAGCTGCCAAAAATACATAACTTTTAGAATAGAATATTGGTTTATTTACAGTATACGTATATATTCGCATACAAGCGTAGAATATCTGAACACATAAACTTCATATCAAACCAACATAAAATAAAGATATTTTTGAACTAACAATCTCTCAAACTTTGATTAAGACACCTTGTCTAGATTAAACCTCTTTTATGAATTCATATAGACCATTTGTGTGTTAAGTTTGAATACCATTCTGAGTTGTAAATGTCCTCAAAATAAAGTGGTATTTTCCGTGTAGAACTTGGGATGTGCTCAATAATCTAATTTGTCCTGTATGAAATCTTATAAAAATGGTTGTTTGGATTGTTACATTTGGTTTGTTAATACTCCGTAGTTTTAATGTGAATTGCTGATTTGGTTTCTGCGAGATAAACAATTTTTTAACACATTCGCGTTACTCTCTGTGAAAAATTCACCTTAGAGTCATAAAGGGAATTTTGAGTAATTTATGGTAAAATTTGCATCTATGCAGTAAAATTCACTCTGCGTGGAGTGAAGTTGTAACAATTCACCAGAAATTAATTGTTTGAAGTTAACCTCACTCATCAAGGAGTGAATTAATTCACTTTATCGCTCTCCAAATGTAAAGGTGTGAAATCTCAACTTTCATCTAAAGTAAAGGATTCAACTAAGTTGAATATCGCTCTCAAAGTAATTAAAATCACCCTCAAAAGATTGAATTAACCTTCTATTCCACTCCAACCGAAGTGAGATCAAGGTGACTCTCAATGTGAGTTCGGGTGATCACTGCATTTAGAGTGGAAATCCACACCAAATATTGAGTGATATCACTCTCAATTTGTAGTGCAATAGTGGGCAAATTCATTCTTTTGAAACTTATTTTAATATTTTAAGAGTGACATTCCACCCTTACGTTGGTCAAAACCATTTGCTCTTTGAATAACACTGGAGATTTCACTCTTTGACCTTCAGAGAGCCTAGTTTATTCCTCTGATGAGCAACTTTGACTGCATGTCAATCAAGAGTACTAATTGTGAGTATTGTGTCAGTTTCACCAGCTCAACTTTACCATGAAGTTAGTATGATAAATGCAAAAAAATGAAAATCACCATGATGTATTTTTCAAGAAGAATTAACTTGAGCACTATGTTGGGAGTATATTTATCAGAGTATGGTAAAATTCCCACAATAACACATCAGGTCTTTTAGTTTCATTGCATTTGATACTGACGCAACGCGTTCAGTCACGTTGTCGCGTTACGTCATCGTAAGTGGACCATTTTTGGTCCGAAAAATTTGTGAATGAAAGATAACAAAGATAGCAGTAATTAACGCAAGCAATGCGATTAATTACTATATTAGCAGTTTTTACTTGTGGGTTTTAATACTCCATGAAGTGCTCTCAGCTCCGACCGCACGGATGCCATAGGTTATTCAGACCAGTCCGACCCGGTTACCATGGTTACTGGTTAGAAGAGGACCAGAAGGAGGATGAGGAGGAGAATCGTCTCTCCCGGGCTAAGTAAAGACCACACATGTTAATATAATAAGGAAAACGGTGCAAAGAAACGTAGATTGCGATGCGTCGAAATAATGGTGCGACAACGTTGTCAAACAAGAAATTAGACACTCAATTTTTTTCTTGAACATAAATTCAACCGATGTGAATTTTCGAGATTAAAATAAATATACAGTTATTTTACATCGATAGTAATTTTGGTTTGGTTGACTTGTATAGCACCACTATTATGACGTACCACATCATTAGTTAATGATTTGAAGAACTATGTTACAGACTTACATGAGTAAGAGAATTGGACAAGATGATCGATCTAGGCTAGATATGCCTCGATAGTTGGAAAGTTAAAATGTTGAGACGAGTTCCATGATTGTCGAAGTGTGAATGTTTTAGAGAAATATACGGGAAGAGGTTATGAAATGTTCAGGAAGTTACATATGAAAGCACACAATCCATCGTCACCAATGATGAAGAACTAGACATCTAATGGCAAGGCATGCATATTCCAGTTTTTGTTGTTTTCATTGTGAAAACCCTTCTCCTGCATGGGATGCACGTATCCACAAAGTTGAATTATTTCAGACTTGCAGTGTGGGTCCCAGTCATGTGTACAGGTACAGGTACGGGTACGGGTATGGGTACGGGTACGGAGCCATGGGTATGGGTACGGGTACGGAGTCAGACTGAAGCATGAGTACGGAGCAATGGGTACGGGAATGCATATACGGACCTGTTGGTAGGCACGGGTACGGAGTCAGACTGAAGCATGGGTACGGGTACGGGTGTGGAACAGTGGATAGGGGTATGGGTACGGGCCTGTGGGTACAGGTACGGAGTCAGACTGAAGCATGGGTATGGATACGGGTGTGGGAGAGTGGGTACGGGTACGGGTAGAGGTATGGGTATGGACCATGGGTACAGGTATGGGTATGGCCATGCATACGGGTATGGGTACGGGTCCGGAATTTGGGACCCAGGTACAGGTACGGGTACGGGTACTACAAGTTTGAATTATTTGATGTACTGGTTGTGATTGCAATTGATTCCTAGTAATCGATGAAGAATATTGTATATCGCTGAACAAGTGATCGTTTTGATTATGTACCAGATATTCAACGTAGGAACCAGCCAACGTTAATACTTTACCACAAAAGGAGACAAGATCCATTTAGGTAGATAAGATGAGGCAAATAACTTGGTGATAACATATATAGAATTACTTAATACATCCAAGGGCGCCGGAAGTATGATGCGAAAGAGAGCCATTCCCCTATGAAACTGTTAATGCCCAAAATGAAGGGGTTTTTTGCCCCCACATGACCATGCACTCCAATTTCCCCTTCCCCATGAAAAGAAGTAAGTAAAAGAGAAGACCGTTTATTGTATTCATTCTTCTAAATCTATAAATTGTCAATTTCCATATTACCCCCTATACTACTAAACACTTTTATGAACACTTTTCTGTAACACTTTATAAACACTTGAACACATTTATCTGGAAATCATTAACACTTTTAGTTAAAATTCTGTGCATCACCTATATGATATCAAAAGTTCGTGTCTATTTTTGGAACACTTAATAAACACTTGAACACGTCTAATATGAAATCATCATACTAGGTCTTTAGATCTTGAAAACAAAATGCGTCACCAAACATTTTTAAGAACACCTTAACACTTCAGTGTTTAGATCTTTACAAAAATTGTTTGTTGACGCGTTTATGATTTTCCACACCTAAACACCTAAACGTGTTTATGAAATGTGTTCAAGTGTTTTAAAGTGTTCCAGAAATAAACACGAACTTTCGATATGATATAGGTGATACACAAAATTCTAACTAAATGTGTTTATGATTTTCCAGATAAACTTGTTCAGGCGTATATAAAGTGTTACAGAAAAGTGTTTATAAAAGTGTTTAGTATTTTTACAATGTATTTTGCAGATAACTTCACAGATAAAACTTCACATAATAGCTGGGATCGAAGAAAAAGTATCAGAGCGCCATCACCTGGTTAACAAACTCTTCAGCAGAGATAAAGAGCTACGACAGAATTCTTGACGAAGTCCGTTGCCCCATCAAAGTACACTGAGCCAACAGAAGGTTAGTTCCCAGAACTTGCAACTAAGCAAATCTAAATAAGGTGGTATTTCTATATCTGATCGTTTGTAGATAAGTGACTCATTCTAAACATACAAAGACACTTCAATTCGTTCATTCTTCCATACAAATATGATATACCCCCCCCCCCCCTTGCCAAAAGTATTGCAACATACAATATACCGCACCCCATATTTTAGACAGGACCGGTCTGTTCCAGTAATGATTTCTTTTTCTTTCTCAATTCTACAGGCGGTTTACTATTGCAAACATCCTAAAATTTTACTGTCATGTGATGTGGAACGAAGGCCGTCATCTTTAATTAGTGGCCATATCCTCTTTACCACTATTTTATGAAGATGGGATACACTTTCTTCTTCGCTGGGTGTGGTCTTCTTTCTGAGACCGCTTCAGAGTAACGTATTGGCATTTTATGTTTTTTGAAAGTCTTTCCAAACCATCAAAAACCGTTTAACGGGAAATATGAAACCGAATTACGATGCTAGGTTGAATTAAACACCCACCCCTATTGGGAGCAAAACAATGTTAGATTTTGTGTTCCAACCCCTCTGCCGTGGGTGCGCCTGCATTGGGTAATCTCTCCGCCTTGCATGGAGAAGAAAGGAGAAAGAATATTTATCGACTTCATAGTATAGTTTATTATTTTCGAATAATAACCTCACTTGGACATCATTATAGAAAGACCCCTTCAACTCAAAATGCATGCGTTATGTTGCAATATTTTTGTCAAGGGATGGTAGATGAGTGACTCGCTCCAAACACACAAAGATACTCCATTCTTCAGACAAATGAAATATATTTGTCATAAAGCACCATTTCTTCAGGACAGGGTTGCAGGGGCGTCGATCTTGTTTCGGATTGGGGGGGGGGAGGTGAAAAAGTCCAAAATTTTCGGCACGCTCCGCGCGCCAAATTGAAATGTAGAATTCGACAGGAATTTAGCAATTTGTTATGTTTAATAGTATTTTATGCCATGTTTAATGGTTTTATTAGTGCTTTCACTGTTTTTTAACATATATTTTGCATTGGCATATTGTGAATTTGTCAAGTTGTCAAAATTATTGGGGGGGGGCAAGTCGATATGTTTTGCCACCCTAGAATATTTTCATGGTGGGCGATCGCCCCCCTGACCCCCCACCCCACCCCCGCCGATCGACGCCTCTGCTTGGTTGCTACATAATTATACTGATTTAAAATTTAATAAAGTTTTGAACCGATTATTTAAGTTCATCAGAAACTTACCCGAGACTTCGGACCCGGGATCGCGGTCTGAACAAACGGACCGTCAAAGCCATCCGGAACGACTTTGACTGCCGGCGAGATCCCGGCTGCTTGCAAACGAGCTGAAAGGAGAAAAAACGTGGATAAAATGTAAATATGTTTCTGTTCCATGAATTTACTCGACGCCACATGAGAGATGATCTAGTCATCATCATTATTAGAGCCCCATGTTGGAGTCAAGTCCACATGTACCGAGTCCAAGTCCGCAGATACAAAAAAAGCTTGCCAGTCATTTTACGTAGGGACTCGACGCCGAGTTCAAGTCCCGAGTCCATTAAATTAGACTCGAGTCCGGACTTGACTATAACACTAGCTGTTAGCGTCCATAAGCTAGCGGACGAGCCCTCGTGACATCACATACCATCTCCTCCTCTACTTCGGTAAAGTATTCACAGTAAAATCAAAATTAAACAACCTGTATAAATTTTATAAAACCCGGTTTACTGTATAAACCGACCAGGTAGTTGTTCAAAAGTTTAAACATGTGCTTGAAGTTTTAAACAGTAATGTTTAATTTTAATATGTATTGTTCAAAAGCTGAATATTATTGTTTAAACTTTGAAACACTTGGTTTAACATTTAAAAAACTCTTGATCAGTTCATGTACCGGGTTGTATAACATTTTATACAGTCGTTTTTTTTTTTTTTTTTTTTACTGTTAATGTTATTAATCCATATTCTCAAACCAAGCTGTCTTAAATTGTAGAGGTATAACCCAGTTGTAAACTGCGTAAAAACTTTCAGCTATAGTAAAATTTTCACTTCACAACACGCACATAAATCATGTCAAGAAAACATGATGTCTTACCCGGCACATTAGCAAGTTGCGTGGAGCCTTTGAGTAATTTTGAAGCGATATGACGAACGGTGTTCATCTGAGAAACAGACATTTTGACACGGAAGAAAAACCTAACACGGCGCTGGAAAAGGTAAAAGACTGGTTTGGCTTATTTGTTTGAATCGCGAAGCTAAGAACTAGTTATGACTCTCTCTCCTAATGATGATTGAATTGCTGAGTGAAAACAAGACAACAGGCAACCAACAAGATGAAAATACGAAAAGGTTTAAGTATCTAGTTGAAGTTCTTTCCCGCTTGCACAATCTCGCCAAGAGCGAACAGAGAGATAGAAAGAACACGAAGACCGAACAGACAGACAGAAAGAACCAATCGACACTCAAACCATTATGTTTACACTTATTTATAGACATTTAGTGTTCGAAAACACGCCGGTATACACGTGTGGGTAAATCCGCTGGGCCGGAGACGTTGACCTAGAATTTAATCACATGACCAGTCGTGAGCCAATAGGCGGAGGTGTAAAGTACAAAGGAAATCAATCGAAGGACGCGAAACTTCAAGTAGATGTCACCATCAGGTGTTATTGTGTTGGGTCGCTGAGTTAGTTTGACTGGTTCCAACCAGTTTGAAGTGGGAAAGAATTTGATGTGCGAAGCAATTATGCCAAAGCTATTTTTATTGTCAATGATAATATTCCACGTTCTTACCTAATAGTTTACGTTAAAGACACTATCAATGTGGAGGTTCAATTTAAAAATAAAATGTCAAACTTTGATACCTGCGCTACATGATAGTGCTTAAATGGATTAACAAAAACTTCCGAAAGTTACACTGCCACTAATAAGATATATTTGGATAAACATCCTTCGTAACGTGAACAGACAATTCTTAATCGTAAGACAGCAGTCATGGGGGAAAAGGGACATAGCGAAATTGGGTACTCATATATTTTCATTAATTTCAAGTACTACGTGATCGTTTTAAAATACAGGGTTTTTTTTATCAGGACTTCATTTTCAAACCTTATCAGAACCACTTATAACGTAGAGGATTTATGTACCACAGATTTTTAGAAATGGGAACGTGGTTAAATTACACATTTAACTTGTTCACTGTGTTTTTAAAGTGCTACATTTTCAAAGATGTGCGCCTGGAAATAAAAATGGGGAGAAGACGCAATTCAAAGCAAGAATGTCTCCTCGTTGCTTTTCTTATCATTTCAATATGGCTCGTTTATACCTTTGTGTAGGATAGTGTTTATTTTTATTCGTAGTTTTTCTCGTATATTCGTAGGCTGTGACCACCATTTTAAATCACGGAAACGAAGGAACTAGATTTTTCGCACCTGGCCCCCGAAATTAAAGTGTTACACTTCGAACGAGAAAAGTACAAATCCTTGACTTTGTATATACGTCTGAGGAACGCCAGAGATGGAAGAAGTATAAATAATATTGTATCTATAAAATGGAATACAACTGCCGTACCATAAATTCCCATTAAATACACAAGATTTGAGGATTAAACATCCGAAAGGTATCTTGACAGTGGTTCCAAATGAAATTAATTCCTTGAATGATAAAAAAAAATACAAAAATGCACATTTCACAATGCATACTCACCAAGAAAAAGAGTTTCACAGTGGTAGCCTCTTTCCCTCCAAAGTTACACCCTAAAGGTGCAACGTTACACATTGAACGTTAAGGGTGCAACTTTGGACATAAGAAGAAGCTGCAGTATAATAAGGATTTGTGCTTATGTATTTTTTTTGTTAGTGAATACATTATCCCTTCTTGGATAATAAGTGCAGTATTAAATTTGAATATAAAGCCTTTTTCATCCGTTCATGTTGAAACGAAAACATAGCATATTGAAAGTTTAAAGGTTAGTGACATGATTGGGAACACTTGAAAATGCCTCAAGAACCAAATGAGTTGAAATATATACCAACTATACACTAGCTGGAGTGGATCTCCCACCTCGGCGGATTTATCTCTTATTTATTTACTTCAGGAGAATCAAGCATGAACATACGAGTATTTTTATTTTATCGGGGGACGATAAAAATAGGACCCATAGAGAGCCACACAGCAGGTCTCCCTGCTACGAGGGAATTTGACATTATCTATTTTAGAATGAGTCAACGTTTGACTACAAGATTTTCACAGGAGAATCCTTGCATAGTTTACTTGACTCTAGAGTAGTCAAGGGCGTAGGCTGGGGGTGCACTGGGTGCACGTGCACCCTTCCCCCCCCCCCCTCCCCGCAGAGCCATAGGAGTTCCGCCCCTGGCAAGCAAAACGAAATTTGCACCACTTTTTCTGCTTTCAACGCCTGATTTACTCAACTTTAGTTCCACCTCCCCAAGATGTGCACCTCCCCGTGCCCAAACCAGCCTACGCCCTTGGTAGTTTCAGCCCAAGTTGAGGACTACCCCCAATCATGTCATTTACCTTTAAAACAAAGCAAGAAAAGGAGGAACACCACCCGGGTTTTTGCCGCTCACCAGAGCTTTTCGCAAAGTTCCTGTGTTTGAATTTGGTTGAAATGTGATCATCAGTTTTTACAAACAAGTTGACAAAATGATTTCTCCTCCCCTTGTCCCTTCCTGGATCAGGCAGGGCATTCGGACCAAGAGAACATGTTTGTCGATAACCTAGTTTTGTTCTTGAGGCCGAGTCCGTACATGAGCCCACATAGGGGGCAGGTGTACCACTCCAGCAACTTTGCTTCCTTTTTTATCGAAGATGATTTCTGCCAAGTCTGGTATGGATCCAATAATGTGATTTAAAGCAGAATGGAAAAAAATGCCCGTGGGACCCCACATCTGCCATCCCCTCGGGTTCCAAAAGGGACCACATTATTATCTGGGCACTGTCTTGAAGTGTCTTCCCAACATTTTGTCCTTCACCTATCTATTTATTTGCACACAATGTGACTTGGCTGAACTACTTCTCAATCTGCAGGGTAGCCACTCATACTGCTCTACCAGCGGGCCCTGCATAACATGAATGTTATTATCACCCTTCTCCGTTCTAGAATTCCGAGCGTCTGGCTAAAAGGCAGTTGTTACCAATTTACAGACTCTTTGGTATAACCCGGTCGGGGCTCAAACCCGCGACCTTCCGATCGTGAGGCGGACACTCTCACCACTAAGCCATCACGCCGTATAGAGAAGATGTTTGAACAATTTTACCTAGTTTCCAAAGGTTCCTTAAAGATTGTGTCAGGGATGTGCAAGTCCATTACTTCCCTTCATTATCAATACCAAACGGTAGTTTAGTACTTACAAATGGTGTGTTGAAAGTCTGAGATCCATACGTCATGAATTTGTTGTTTTATGAGAAAAACTAATAACGACATGTTACCAGAATGTTGTTCTTTCCGTGAGTTTCAATTTTGCTCAAACTGCGAATCGCGGTTATGAGTAGACTTGTGTATCGTCGCAAGACCAGCGGAGCGGCTAACCTCCGCACGACCTTTGGCTAACGGCTGATCGGACAATATTTTGGAACGGCACGTGCACGTTTGACGTCGCGGATTTTTTGAAATTGCTTCTGAGTATTTTGAAAAAGGATGAAGTTTAACCGTCCAGATTTTCACCAAAACTCAATATTTTACCCGAAGTCTCTATGAGAGGTGTTTATTTTTTATTAATCTTCACATTGGATATGATTTCAGCTGATTTCATTCATTTAGGTGTTTTTTGATGTGCAAATGAATGACACAATCTTTAAAGGAAGGAGTTAACGTTATGTGGATAATTAAGCGATTGAGTTACAGATGGTTACGGTTCACCATGCATATGAAGAGATATTTCATGAGAAATTTCTTTCGTGTGACAATGTAAGACCGTCAGAGGTTCATCGTCCTATTTTGCAATACCATTGTTGTCCGAAATAATTCACCCTTCCCTGGATCTTACTCTTACCTCCCCCCATGCACCCTTCTTGACACGTGAATGTCACTGAAAAACGGTGGTGAAAGTTAAGTTTATATTTGGAAATATTGCATGCATGTGAACGCTGCGCTGGCACGTGTACCGAGAAGTGTGTGCTGCATGTGAGCAATGCGAATGTCAACAAAACACTGATAAAAAGATGGAGATGGCAGGATGATACAGCAACATTTCTATTATTATCGCATTTAAGGAGAATGTCGTATGTTGGGTTCACTTTCGAAGCGGGCCACATCCGACGATCTGGACTGCCTTATTTCCGTCAAAATCTCGAATTCTACTCAAAATTGTTGATATAGGATGGTTTACCAACTTTACGCTATGTGACCTTGCATAAAGGGCGCCAACCCCCAAACTAGTATCGGGTGTAACTTTCGCTTACAAGCCCGATTATTTTAGGTAGGGCACCAGAAAATTGTTTTCCCGTTTTTGTACAAAAACAGTACAAAATTACAAAAATAAATAAATAAAGTATTACAAAAAGTTTTGGGAATTTCAGTACAATATGAAGCATTCAAACTTCAGTTCAAAATCAAATTAGATTAATGTCCAACAATTAAGGTAAACATCGAGTTACAAACAATGTGCATCAGTTTGTTTTGATCTTAAGGAGAATGTCATATGTTGGGTTTACCTTCAAAACGGGGCACATCCGACAGTCCAGGCTGTCTTATTTCCGTCAAAATCTCGAATTCTACTCAAAATTGTTGATAGAGGATTGTTGATGTAAGCTTACAGAACTGCCTTTATCATTTCTGCCTTTGGCTCGCGTCCAATAGCGTTTTAGTTGGGGCAGGATGTGGGGTAAAGTTCTATTTTCCCTCTCCTCCCGTACACAAAAATTATTTGAAATTTTCAAGAAATGCAAAATCACATATTTTTAGTAATTGGATGAAAGTCCCCTTGTATTTGGTAGACAGAGAGTTACAATCATGTGCATAGAATTTGAAGGAGACTTTGCACCCAAAGCGCAGCTTGTATTCGGCACACTTTAACGATACCAAAACAAAAGAAGTATTTGAAAGTTAATACACAGTCAAGGTTCACCCTGACATCAAGTTGGTTTTAATAAAAGCAGAACAATCAGTGAAACAGAACAATCAGGTTTGGTGAAAATCCACCGAAGGATAGCGGAGTTATAGTTTGAAATTTGCGACGTCACATGCGAGCAGCTCCCTCCCCCCTTCCATAAAAGGTCATATTCTCAAAAAATTGAAAACGTTACCTTTGCATTCAATATAGAAACATTGTTTCATACATGCTTTTATGAAAAAAAATATCATGAACCGATAAAAAATGTCAATTAATCAAATTAATATTACATGACATGTGGGAGTGACGTCACAAAATTAAAACTTTGACAGTTCATAACTTCGCTATTCTTTGGTGGATTTTCGCCAAACTTTCATGTTTCTTTCATTGTTCTGCTTTTATCAAAACCGACTTGACGTCCGGGTAGACCTTGCCTCTAACAATACACAAACCCCGTCAGGGCCCTGGGAACGATTTTGTCACCGGTGGTGGAAAAATATTTTTTCGCGGCCAAAACAAAAATTTTCACCGGCAAATTTGAAAAACATAGGGGGCACTGCTCCTGGACGACGTATAATGCTATACATCATGACATAAAGAACTTTTTGCAGGCCTGAAAAATTTTTGCAGCACCCCCAGCACCCCCGCTTCCCAGGGCCATGAACCCCGTCCCATTTTCCTGGGACGGGTGAGCCAAATTTTCTTCGGTATAAAGGGGTTCATTTTCGGCTGGGTTTCTAGAGTGAAATTTACACGAAAATTCTGAAATAGTGGGTACGTTTTGTAGAATTAAAGACACTATAATTATAACATTGTGGAAACCGTATTTAAGAATTGTCAAAATTTTCTGTCTGAAATATCTGACAGTGTTTGAAAGGACAAATACACATCATAAAACACC
>JZLH01S0036690.1:14407-35103 GCA_001188425.1 Eucidaris tribuloides
TTAATTCATTCTTATTCAACTAATTTAAAACAAGTTAAACCCCCACTGCCGACTCTCTGAGTTCAAATTTAGTCCGATCGATTGACTCGAATTTAATGCCGAACAATAGAATACGGCTAAATAACACTGAATATTAACGTTTTATTCGAACCTACGTGTCTACCTTTTTTTGGGAGGGTGGGGTATAGTATTTCTGTTTATTTTCCAATTTGTACTTACGGCTCATTGCACACGAGATAATCCCCCCGGGGGGGGGGGGGGGCAGTCCAAAATTAATGTTGTCACATGCCGCTGACAAAAAAACGTCGTTCAAGGGTGTTTTCCATTTTAGACGAGGGCGCGCGCGTGCCAGCATTCAAGGGTATCAAAACGATCTTTTAACAAAAAGGTGGTTTTGAAGAATTGTTCACGCAATTTAGGGTATTTCTCCCCAAAAGTTTTTTGAAGGATGATCAACGTTATTCTAGGCGTATGTTTAGGGGCTAAAACGTGGAAATGATGCACGCGGGAAAACTCGTTTTAGGGGTTATTTTGCACCAGAGAAGAAAACTTGTTTAGGGGTGTCTGGAAATAATTTGGTCACGCATGTGTACAACATTATGTTTGACTGCGCCCCGGCGATAAATCAGCCATTTCTGTGGCTCAATTTTCCCTGTAAATTGTATCAATTTACAGGAATGTGGTCATTTCGGCTCAGCCGTGACAAATCATTCCGATAAAAATAAACAAGAACGTCGTGTAACAAATTACCACAATTTGTTTATTAAGCCGACTGACTGATCATGTGGTAAATTTTATCCGCTTATACAGTAATATTTTAACACGGATTTTCTGTTCCGTGAATGGTCAAAGCTTTGGCACATCTTTCGAATGGGGAACACGAAACATTTTGAAGCAACGATGAATCCGCCTCTTTTGAGACCAAATTCGTAACGACCGAGCACGCGGTTCCAAAGTTACACGTTTCCATACGTGTATGAAACACCAAAAATAACTACAAAACGTCAATTCATATGTATCATTTCAATGCAAATTGTGTTTTCAGCCAGCGTTCATAATTGCATAATTTTTGCTTTTATTGATTAAAACTAAATAACTTCATGCCTTTTATGATAGCAAAAGTGTCCGATTGACAAACAAAAAACGTAAAACAAAACAATCACAAAAAGTATACAGAGAAATACTTCCGAAATACACTTGATTCTGATTGTTTTCAATTAGATTTGCTAAGAAGAATGCAAGAGTGTCCAGACCCCCAAAATAACATTTCTTGAGCTATATTTAGTGATTTAGAGGTTAATTCTAATTCCACGCATATGGTTAACGTGAAATTATTTCTGGGTAGATTATTTGTAGATTATGTCTTGGGTGACGTGTTTGCTGATTTTCGGCGCGGTCAATGGCCGAGATCTCGGATGGGGGGGGGGGGGAATCCGCCCCTTCTGGCTGTGAGAGGGTTAAACAATTTTGAAAGACAACATGGAATTTGCAATACTGTTTCTGAAATGAATGGATACTGAAAATGTAGTTCTAATAGACAGTATTCATATGACATAGGTCTACACTGCTGAAATGCATTACAATATATTTTTTTTTGCATGATTACGTGTGTTCTACCTTGTACATGTAGAATGACCAGCTAAGTTCATATACAGTATTTAATTTTACTCGTGTTCTAACAAACTGGGGATGGGTGGGACACCAGTTGTATAAATACTGAAGGAAGCCCTAGCACTTTTTATATGTGAAGTAAATTAACACACAAAAAAATACTCACAGTTTGTCGCAGCTTCCGAAAAAATGCAGAACTGTATATCCGTTGAAATGAAAGAAATTTATTCACTGCTCCAGCACGCTGCTGTACGCAAAACCGTTTGTAAAGAAATGGACGTGGTATCCCCCTCATACCCGCACAATTATTTTATGTCTTCTTCATGCTCAAACATACACAGATCGGTGGGGGATTAAGGGTGGGGGAGTCCAAACACTATTCCTGGCGGTAAAAAAAATGAAATAAAATGAAAACCAAAACGGTTCACGGCAACCTTGCTTTATAACGAGATAGCCTGAACTCCATTTTATTCCTTACATTTTTAGGATCATAGGACATGCGGCGGGCCCCTGTTTTTGTTTCTTTTTTTGCAAATTTCTTCTTTTGGTTTTCCCTTGTATAATTTAATCAAGTTTTTATGAAGGATATTTTGTCTCGTCTTGAATATTCTAGGATCCTGTGATATAGTTACAGGTACCTGCAATAATTGTGGCATACTATTTGTTCGTATGGCCCGCCAGGAAATAGATCGCAAAATAGCAAATATGTACAGGCATACGTTCCGTCTTGATAAAGATAGAAAGGGGATAGTGAAAAGAGGACAATTTATTAGTGCCCGTGAAAGAGATGATTGCATTTCGCGAGAAAGAGAATTAAAGGGAATGACAAGATTGGACGTAGACCCTCAATTTAGTACAGAATGATACCGCCGAGTCTAGTACATGTATACTGTTAAAAGCCCGAGTGTAGTTTGGGTCGATCAAACAAAATTTTTGTCAATCTTTCACAAAGTATTCTATTGTCACCCAGCCATTAGAAAACAACATCAAACCTGCCGAAAATTGTTTATAGTGGCAAATTACGATGTTTAAATTACAGGAGAGCAACTAGCGGTATGTACATTACCTGTGGGAAATCCCGGGGTCCCCCCCCCCACCCGGAGATTTTACATTTTGAGTGATTTCTCGAAAATGGAAGGGTTTCAGGGCGAGCAATTTTTAGCGCATTGATAGTTCATATTGGTGTATCTAAAAAAATATAATTACAAAGAATTTCATTTTTTACCATTTACCAAAACTATACCTTGTTTAGCTGAGTTTATACCTTGAGTATAACTGAGTGAAAATTTCACTGTCATATATACATTTCCTCTGTTTTTATAATTATTATCAAAAGATGCTGCGACTGTCAAATTTGTTGTGTAGCTTTCTACGGATTCCATTTTTATCAGGATTATACATGTACTTTAATTCAATACTGGTAAATGGCTGTTTATTATCAAGTTAACAAACTAAAGACATATCCTTCTAGTCTGAATACACGCATTAGCCAGCATGTACATTATCTAGATTTGAATTCATTTGTTCTTAAGCCGACTTCTCTCAGTCATGTCAAAGCCCTTAAAGCCCAAGTTTAGTTTTGGGGATTTGTTGTTATTTGAAAGCTTTATGCCCAAAAGTCATAACCCTGCAATAATAGATTCTGAATGTCTTTAGTTTTTTATAATTAGTTAATGAACACATCTCCGGGGGGGTGGCGTGGGCCAAGAAATGTTATCTATAGCATCTACAAAGGGCTTAGAACAACAGCTTAAGGCTTTACATGCTGATATCCTCATCTTGAAAGAGCAGATCGCAGCTTTTCTCAGTGAGGTAAATAAACTCATTTATAACCTTTTTAACCCTTTGATGCTATAATGTTAAAATATAGTCAAAAATGTCGGGGCCGTTCCCCCTCCCCGAATTTGTCCATTACTCTAATTAAGAAAAAACAAAGACAAAAAAGGTTATATGTATATACTTCATCTGAAAGCGCTGAGTCTTGCTCTTTCAGATGAGGTATAACACATTAACCTTAAGCCTTTTACATACCCCTTTAGAGTATAATGTAAAATTTTTTGGGGGTCCCCCCCCCCGAGAGTTTTCATTAATTAATTTAAAAAAACTAAAGACATTCAGAATCTATTATTGCAGGGTTATGACTTTGGGGCATAAAGCTTTCAAATAACAAAAAATCCCCAAAACTAAACTTGGGCTTTAATATTTGTCCATACATCACACTTACACCCCAAAGGTTCTGTTAAAAATTGTGATACTTGTACTAGTCATGTATCAAGTCTTTGTATAATGTATTTCTGTACTTGTTTTTGTGAGCTTATTATGTATTTTTGTTATGTATGCATATAATTTCTTGGTGAATGTGTTAAAGGCATCATATAACAATGCTTCCAGTTTAATAAAATCAGAGCCACACGATTCTCTATGATACCATAGACTGCTGTGTTGCAGAATTTTAATCGGCCGAGAACAATTCATGTGCCGATTTTTATATGTACATATTTTACGAGTGACAGCATAACTGTGTAAAGTTTTGTGTTCTACGGTGTTTATGTGTCCATCCAAACACTGTCAGATATGTCAGATAGCAAAGTTTGACAATTTTTTAAATGGGGCTTACACAATGTTATATGGTGTCTTTAATGTGTGCATAGAACATTTGTATAATCTGCCTTACAAAATGTAATTATTATTTTTATTATTATATAGAGGAGGCTTTATTCATCTTGTGCCCTTTATTGTAACGAAGGTAGGTCACTTTTCTTCTGATGTTATCTTGGCATCCTCATAATGATGTTACATGTACAGATATCCACCTTAATGTCATCGCTCCATTTTATTCTTTATTATTATGCAAAACCCATCCAAGACGAGGGACACCACATTATACTGTATGTGGTTCGGTAGGGAGCATGGTTCTGATCCAGGGAGGTGGGCAAATAATATGTCCCCCTCACCTTTGCAAGTGTTGGGGGAACATGTCACCCCCCCCTTCCCTCTCCTCTTAACACCCATACTAGGAATATTACAAACACATTGCAAAATGTATAGAGAAAAAAATGAGTGCAATAACACTATACTGCCCCCCCCCCCATGACAAAAGGGCATAACGGACTTTTTTTTTCAGAATTGAGTTATATAGTGTAGGGGACCCAGTACATCATGTTAAACATGCAGAACAAAAAAATATTAATTAAAGTGTCCCTTTGTTTCATAATCCGCTTGTTAAAAGGAAACTGAATAGAGCTTTAAAGCTTTGAACAAAATACATTTTGCTCAATATCTCAGAAACACCAAAAATGTCAGTTATGTCCTTTTGTCATGGGGGGGGGGGCAGTATAGGCCCAATTCACTGGAGGAGACGTTGCACGACATTCTCCCGACTGAGCAGTTGCGGTGAACAAAAGAAACAATTCATTAATTTATTTATTAATTTGATGGAGAAGTCACCACGACGTCTCCTTGAGACTAGCCAGGTCTCCAGGGAGTTGCGGGAAAATCAAACTTGTTTGATTTTCCCGACACTCCCTGAAGACTCAAGGAGATATTGTGGTGACGTTGCAGTGACTTCTTCATCAATTTCATTCATAAATCAATGAATTGTTTCTTTTTGTTTACCATAACTCATCAGCCACAGGAGTCGCGGCAACGTCTCTTCAAGTGAGATAGGGCCTTAAGAGGACTAGGTGACTTCAATAAGTATTAACATAAAGTACAAGCAACACAACAAGATATTCAAGCTGTGTAGAAGATTCAAATAAATGTGGTTTTATTACAAAACATCAATAAGCATACATCACTTTTTACGTCACACATACATTTCTTGAAAAAATAATCAGTAATTGATAAAATCATAGCTACTTTTCTGTAAACATAAAGTACTTCACATTTTAATATTTAACAAACAGAAAAAACATAACAATTCTCAGAAAGAAAGTAGTACATATTGGCTTTCTTGAAATAAACTGGTCTGCATGAATAAAAGAATTTGTATAATTTGAAATATAAAATAACTATGTACACATTGCAAGTTAAACATCAGCACTGACCAAATTAAGACAACAGAAAGCTTATCATCAATGTTAGCACAGTAATTTAAAATCATAAATCTAAGACATACATTTTGGTTTCCAACTTCTCCAATCCATTAAAGGCACCATACCCAAAAGTGTAATCCACAGTATTTAAAAACAATCAAGAATATAAATAAATCATCATGTTTTACTTGTTTTCAATTTATCTCTTTTAAAAGTGTGAGTGTGGACTTTGTCAATATGTGCAATTGGACAACAACAGTAAAAGAAATCAAGAACCTGTACATTTAATGGAGAAAATGTGAAATGACCTAGAATGATTAATTATCAAAGTGCAAGAATGGTAAAAAATCTCAAATATTAATTGAAAATAAGATTAATTCAATAAATAAAAAATAATAATTGTAAATTTGAATTAACTATCCATTGAAATCATTCATACAATGGTTAGATATGTTTGATCAAATATTACAGATATGTAAACAAAATTGTAATGAATTATGACCAAAGTATCACCATTATTTTAGTTTTTAATCATCATATGAATGCAACAGATCATTATATTTTCTTTCTACCAAAATAAATTGACAAACCAGACTCTATTATTGGGGAGTTCATCATGATGGCTTATTATGCCCCCTTCCCCTCCCCCTTCCCCTCCCCCCTACCCCGATGCCACATCGGAGACATAGTAATTATGGCATGCCATAAATCTTTATTTCTACCTTTCTGAATTAGCTCCGCTTCCCGATGAACTTCACCTCTTTTTGCAATCCCTCACATCTAAAAAATGATAACATGTATTTGTAGCTTTTGCCTCTTCATTTTTCCTCCTTGTAACATAAACTGGATGTCACTGCAGCATTAAACTTGAAAAGTCTTGTCAAAAACAGAAACTTTAAACATGTATTTCACTTAAATCATTGTTAAGGAGAGCATAAGAATGATGCTTATTTAGTCAAAATATGTGTTTTTGTGAAATCTGGTTACTTCATATCCAGACTTTCCAAACAGACTTACAGTTAAAAAGAACTTTCCTGGAACTTTTTATATATTATATTGCTCCTATTAAAAATGACTAATGGTGGCAGCTAAACTTCAGCAAAAGAATTCCTTTGCAGTGCTGGAACTCTCTCAGAAACATATTTTTATTTCAATCCTACCTAAGTGCCCATTCTTATATTTACATATGCACCTCTTTTTGTCACAATTTCTTACTCGTGTCCTGCATACAAACACATTTCAACTCGACCATGTTCAAGGATTTCTTTAAAGTACTGAATAAATACTATATACAAGTGTTCAGAGGCCTTATGTATTTTGCAGCAGGGTTCTAATGACACAAAGGTGCACGATACTCGTACCAAAAAAAAGGTCACAAAAATGCTGGCTACCAGTATAAAGATATCATTTTCTCCTAGGAGCATATTTCCTACATAAAAGACAAAAACACCCACACTAGTGCTTATTTTTTTAATATAAATTGTTGACTATGCACTGGATAGGCCTTACACATGGGTCACCTTACTGCTAAAAGGGCACTAACACGGTAAACGTTGTACAGAGTTAAGATGGACGCATGTAGGAGAAACAAGCGTAAGGCTTTTTTCAGGCACAAGGCCAATAATAGATGAAAACCATTAGTGTCAGACATGCAAATCACTGATCATAATATGCCTGGAAGAAAGACTTAATACACTGTGCAAACTGCGTTAGTGTTTATGCCTTCTGCCAGAACATAACCCAATATGACCAAAAATTGTGGGATCACTTATAAGACAGTGAGGCCCAGAAAATGTATACTAAATTTATGAGTCCCCCCCCCCCCCCATCATTATCCAAACAAAATTAGTATTTTTTTATTTTTTTGATTTTTTTTTTTTGGGGGGGGGGTTATGTGATAGCGTGTTCTTTTCTGAGCAATACAACACTTAGATTGTCAATTTTTGTTCAGTAATTTTTATTTTCGGGGCAATTTTGCAAAGCAGTGCATTTCAGCTTTTCTAGCAGTAAAGCGGTAATGAGGAGTGCTATTGATGACGTCCCATGGAAATTACACAAAAACTGGTGCAGGCATACCAAATTTACATTGGTTCATAAAAATGGCCCTAAAATGAAAAGTACCTAGCCAAAATAGGTGATCTTGGTGTCATTCTGCTCACAAAAAATAGTCTATCAGATGAACAATTAATTTGGGAAATAACCATATACGTGTATGTAACTGTCTCAACTGTCCCATCTTTACTGGGCCACCCTGTTCATCACAATTATACATGTAATTGGCCTCAGAATTTCAAGGCTCTAGATTATCTGGTGATTTTAATACTTTAAACATGACAATTAAAAATATCACCAAATTTCTGCAACTGTTAGCACAAAAGTCTGGTGAAACTTGCCGTCTGTCACATATCAAAACAAACATTACGTTAGGTGTGGATCCCTTTAAGATATAGACACACAATTCTTTTGATTTTTACATAGCTGCATTCATTGAGCAGATGATTAGTACTGCTGAATAGCTGATATAATGTTGTACAATTAACTATGTAATTACACAGCTAACTGAATGCAAGAAGAATTTTCACAAGTGACCTAAAAGTTCCCCAGGTTACAGACAAAGTTTAACATAATTGGTACGTTTTCTTTTTCTTTGTTTTGTGAATTACAAGAAGTTTTCCTTGACATTTATGTGGATTCAGCGAATCCAAAATATCTATAGAAATCCCCTGTAGATGGAAACTCTGTTTAAAGGGACCGAAAAGTTGCATATCGTGATGTTTTGGAGGTGGCCCGGCTCGGGTAATATTTGGGAATGCCGGTATACTTTCGGAAAACGAGCGCACACAAATTGTGTGCAATTGCCTATGCAGCACGCATTCACCCGAAGAAAGACGAACTGAGCCCAACTGACAACAGCCCTACCCTCAACGGCAATTCTGTTCGCAGCTCCACGATTGTTACGCACCACTGAACACTCTACACTACGCAGTGTACAGTTCAGTGTTACGTACAACCTTGCAATAGGGGCAAGCGGATGGTATTGAACGTACATGGATTACGAGCGGTGTATCCCTTTAAAACTGTGTTGTTACAACAGACAGCACAATTCTCCATTGAATTTCAGTAGAAATTTTCATAAATTTTCATTTTTCTGGATTATAAACAAAGCAACTGACTTAGCACCTTGTAAATGGCATGTACATTCATCATCCCATTAATTCCCCAGAAACAAGACCATATTTTTGATTTTTATGAAAAAAAATAATATTTGTGAAAATTTATGTTTACAATCAATGGAGATTGGATCTGAATAGAGAATGACATACATATTTGTTCAATTAAAACAACAACAAAAATCATGTCTCTGTTGTGACTAAACAAAGTGTGTTCAGACTTGCAATGTAGAATTTCTAAAAAAAAAAAGTTCTGGATTCAGAGAATGTGTGGATACTGCCCATTTAATAACTGGTACAGCATTAGAGAGTTAATAGTCATACATATCGTCACCATCATAGAATAATTGCCTAAGTGAAAATTTTACCAAAATCAGGTTGTTGTCTCACTCCAATCTGCTGACTGAGACACAGCTATTGCCTAAGTCATATTATACCCCCAGGTGGTACAATCATCCAATAAGAGATTTGATTAACTGCATGTCCTATTGTCACATCCAACTTGTATTTACCATTTTTCTCAAAACTGTCAAATAAGACAATTATTTTATGAGGGTGACGATATGCAAACCACCAAAACAAAGAGATTTTACTTCCACAACAAGTTACTGATTCATAACTGTATCTACACAGAAATCACCCAGGAAGTACACAATCTTTCAAAATATCTTTGTAACATTTTGTGAGATACTGTAAATATTGCAACAAACTTTAGGTGTGATCGCTGCATTATTTACAGCAGCAGTGTCTACCAATCCAATTTCAGGAGGTTTGGCATAAAATATAAATATGTACAGATTTTTTGTAATATTATTTTTTTAACCATCCCACTCTTTGGTAATGAAATAGCAGAATAAGAAGATGGTAACATCGATACTGCACTTGAAATCACTTTATTTGCAATGATGCCGTGCCATTCTATGTACATTTGAAGCAAAATAAATTTATCTGCAAATTCAGGCTAACCAAAGCTGTTATCTATGATGGTAGTCAAGAATTTACTCACCTGTCTCTATACCCTGTGACAAGTCAGGTGACTTTAGAACAAGTCACATGACCTTCATGTCACATGACTACAAAGTGACATTAACCTTTGTTGATATACATTTATCTTCTGCATATAATACTGATTTTGTGTAGCACTCCTTGCACGCAAAGATTGCAATATCACTGAACAAAAGTCGTTTCACGGTGGACATACAGTATTTGGCATTTGCAGGATTTTTTTTTTTTTTTATTCATAAATATTTACAATCATGTCAGTGATCACAATAGCACAGACAATCATTAATATGAATATAGAATGATTATTACACCACAGAGCTCTGTTGCAAGTGCCTGATTTTTTAATTTACATTTTTCTCAGATGATCAGTGAGTATAATTTCAAAGTGTGATTTGCATTGTTGCTTGGTGCAGTATCTACCTTCCACTTGAACATTCAAATTTTACAAACATATTGTGAAGATGAATAGAGAAATTTGACCATATTAGTATGTCTGCATTTAATTCTGTTTACACTGTTATATGCTATGAATGCTCTGACCTTTGACCTAGACTATACTGACTCCAGTGACCCAATGATATCAATTTCAACATCATATAGTCATAAGCTCGTAACAGCCTTCAACGGTGATTCATTTGAGTGACCTTGACATTTGACCTTTAGTCCCATCACTTCAATTCTACAGTGCTACAATTACCTTTGACCTCAATCATAATTCCATATTTGTATCACAGTCCTTACATCATGGATCTGATTCAGAGTTTATCCACAATTACCACAGTAAGAAAAGGGATAAGCAATAGATAGATATGTAGCTGTAATGCCCATCAGTATAAATCAGATACCTGTGGTGCAAGTGCAACAAGCATTTTTAAAAGTCAAAATGGCTACATATAATGTAGTTAACATGATAGAAGAAAGGTACTGAAGCATACCGTTTTGTCCTTGCAGTAATGAATTGCATTTTTGTACATTGTAACTTATTTTTTTAGACACATCAATCGTAATAATGACTTGTTTCATTGAAACATGTGTAATGTCACAACAAATTTGGAAAATATATTGGCACATTTTTTTTTCGGGGGGGGGGGAGTTGCAATTCAGCATCAGATAATGAAATCTCAAACAAGTATCATAGTAACACTCTTCATGCTTTTATATGTTGTCACTTCACGCAGCTTTCAAGTTGACAGGTGAAAGCTTTTTTTTGGGGGGGGGGTGGGGGAGGATGGGGGTCACTTGTGATTAAAACAATTCACATGATGATAACTTTGACACTTGCACCATTAATCCTTAAAAATCACTAGTATCATCTCTTCCCATAACCGTTAATATTTGGGCTATGTTTCTTGGCCGTGCCAGTTCCTTTCCACACCTCAGGTTTCCCACCACTGTTGACCTGTTTGCTGCCACCCCCACCCCAGCTAGAGGACCCCTTGTGAACACCGTTCACCACCCCCAGACTCTCGGGCATGGAGACCTGCTGGGAGGCAGGACGATGACTCCCATGCCCCTGGGCGGCCGACTTCGCACCTGCCGGACCTCTGAAAAGCAGCCCGGCCGTCGAATGCCTGGTGGTCCCGGATGATGTTCTGAAGGGCAAGGAGGAGGAGGATGCGGAGGAGGAGTTGCTGGAGGATGTAAGAGATGAGTTGGAGGATGAAATTGACGATGCGGCACCATGGTTGGACTGATCCAAAGATCCGGGGACTGAAGCGGGTCGTTGTTGGTTGTTTTTATGACGTCCCTTGTTCTTTGTTTTATGCTTCTGCTTTGAAGGTTCTGATGCCTTTTTAAAAGATAACATAAAAATAACACTTGGTTACAATGGATTACATCAAAGAACTCAACTTGCAAGTGTTGGAGAATCCTACATAACATATCAATGATATATATACATTTTTTTGCAGGACTTTTGTACATTAATGAGTAAACAAAATTGCATGAAATGCACTTGACTCTCATTTTGAAAAGCAAAACTTATCAGCTTTCTCTACATTTGTCACTCATTTATGTCATTACTGTTCCTTCACACTATTAACATAATGTGTAAAGTTCACATCTAACTCCGACATCATAAAGAAACATAATATGCAAAAGGTGCACCTAATGTTATAGTGGGTAAACACATGATGCACTACACAGTACCCCAGGGTACCATGTTGTGTTACGCCCTCTTGTATCCAAAAGATATATTGTAATGGTGCCAGCGTTGCACTAGTGTACAACATATGGACATAAACTTACAAAAAAAACCTTGTGAAAATGATGTTGCAGTTATTATTTTTCAGGCCTTTGGTGTTGCATAAGACCATTTAACAAAACAAATTGCACAAGAAGAGTTTGTCAACATTCCAAAGCACACTACAAAAATAGCTGTCAGATGGTTTGGTAACCCAAGCTACAATGCTGAAAAAAATGAACAAAATGGCAGATTCTATGTGGTACTTTAGCTATGTGGTACCTTAGGGTACCATTTATGTTATTACATCCCAATTACGAAACTAACAGAAATTAGTCAATACATGTGACCGTTTGATGATTACCATTGAAACATGTAATGAGATTCTGAATGAAAGTGAGCATGTAGCCTTATTAGCATAATATACTATCTGACTGTGACATTGTCGTCAATTTCAGAAAATAGCTGCTACTTACTTGTCTCAGAGCTTCTCGTAGAGGGGTTGTTGGTCCAATTATCAATAAATCATCAAGGCTACCTGTAATGAAAAGAGAGAAACAAAAAATGTATCAAGAATGATTAACTTATTGAGAGATCAATTTACAACTTCTACATTTTTGGCAACTAGTAGTTTGGATATGTGTGACTTCCTATACGCTGGACTTCAAAAAAATAAAATCTCTCATCTTCTGTGTGTTAAAAATATGTCTGTACAGTTTATCTCAATTTGTAAAACATCAGACAGTGTTTCACACATCTTGAATTGAACTTGCTTCATTGGTTACCAGTCTCGAAGAGATTTACATATACAATTTTGTTACCCACAAAACTCTCCACTCTTTCTCAACTCAATACCTTATTCAGTTCCTCAAATTTTACAACCCTGCTTGAGATTTACTTTCAGCCTCAAAACCTTTATAATTCATAGAAATCAAAATAAAGTTTGGGAAGGGTGATACAACATACATGAAAGTTACTCCTAAAATGTTGATCAGTATACCCTTGAACATATGAGAATCCCCTTCAGTAGATTTGTTCAAAAAGATGTGAAATTTTGTTTACTTTGTTCAAAAACATGTGAAATTTTGTTTACTTTGTTCAAAAAGATGTTAAAATCGTATTTGTTTACTTTATTAAAAATAGTATCATTATTATGAATTTCATGATGTATTAGATTTACTACTGTTTAATGAAGGTATATTGTACACAACACCTTGAGCACTCCTAGAGTGGATATATGCATTGCACAAATATTATTATTATTATTACAAATTACTGTGGTATAAAAAGGGTTACAACTAAATACTGCTTTAACATATCTAGATACACTACAAAAGGCAGTAAACATGATTACTGTTCTGAAATTTAAGATTCCACATCATATTTAAGTGTGCACACAACTTAATTTTTTTAAGGGGCAGAGTTTTAACAAATTATGCATTAAAGAAAGTTGCACAAAATCACTTTAAAAAATCAACTTTAATACACACATTATTTCAAATCAAGGTGAACATCATGAAATGATTTTACTGAGTTTCCCTTTTAATGTTTTTTTCTTCAAAATAATACAAAATAAATTTTACATAAATGATTGCCTGTAGAGAAGTCTTGATGCAATTCTCTCACTTCCTTAAATCAATCTGTGCACCTCATAAAGTCTACTGAAAATGACAAAAGGACTAATTTAACAAGAAACTTTAATCCTCACCCGTTTTAGAATTAGCACCATTTTTCAGGAGGCCCAGATCTGCCCCTAGCGACGGACTGAGGTGGATTCGATCTCTGACGGGGACATGAAGGAGTCCGTCTGAGTTCCGGCGTCCTACATCCTCCACCGACCTTTGACCCCCACCAGCTGACGTTGTTGTAGTAACAGCTGCATTGTTTGAAGCTGCCGTAGTAACGGAGGTGGCACCAGTTTTGTTGGCCCTCTTCAGGCAGTAGGTGAATACGAGTAGCATAACTATCACCTCACACAGCATGAGGAACAGGTGCCGCTCTACAACCTGCATTCAAATAGAATGATTGTAAGTCAGTTTTGCTTTAAAATGGAGAATTCTTGAAAGTTTATTTTCACAACTTTATTGCATTTTCATTCACTTAATTAAGGTTTGTCACAAAGTCAGGAACTAAAATTTGTTGTGACTGTTTAGTTGCAAAATTTGCGAAAAATAAAACACCACAAAACATTCAGCATAGACAGTATTATAGATATAGAACATCTGAGACACAAAGAAAATGAATAGAGAGAAGGAAAGACCAACAGACACATGAATACAAAAATAAGAGAGCATACAAAAATGCAATGAGAATTATAGTTCAGGGGAAGAGAAGATAAAATTTACCTCTCTTAGTGCACCATCTGTCCGATGTGTTATATTTTCTAAAGCTGCTGTTATGTTCTTCAACTCTTCCTGCAGACGTTGAATATGTTCTTGTTGTTTTTGCCTCTGTTGACACAAAGGATAAATAAAAAGATACAGACATGTATGAATAATAACTATCATTTAAAGCCATCATAAACAAAATGACTCATTGGTAAACTTCAGAATGTGCTGTTTGTTTGTTATGAGTAATCTTTTTGAACTATTATTAATAAACTTCTATTTGAAACCTGCTAAAATCAGTGCTCTATTTTTCATTTACTCCAAAAGTTGGTAAGTATCCCAACATCTAGGATTTATTTACATAATGGACTCGATTCACTGATATTTGATATCTGTTTTAAGATATTTTAAATCTTAATGTTTTTCTAAATTAGATTATGAATTCTGGGTTAGAAGTTTCAATAATAACATGGGCAAAAATGAAGTATTCAGTATTTCAAAATTTCAGTTTTATTTTGTTTTTAATTGATGAAATATCTTGTATTTGACAAGACTGTAGTTTTGGAAAATCTTCCTATAACGAATAATGAAAGGATAAAATTGTCAACTGCTTCACTTTCAGAAATAATGGAAATAAGGTTGTGCTAATTGATTACTATTGATGATGAATAACAGCTGAAGTTAGAGTTAGAGTGAGTTTTGTGGAGAGGTTAGCAAAATTTGAACTCTAGCTCTAGCCCACAGAGCTGGTCCTACTAGATTGGTTTCATGATACTGCACCCTAGCAGTGTTCATGTTAACTGGTAGAGCATTGTCCCTCTTATACTTACCGTCTCTAACTCTCTCTGTGCATTTTCTGTCACCATCTTGATTTTCCTGTTGAAAGCCTTCTGCATTTCATCCATCTGTTTTCGATATCTTCAATAATAGGCAAGGAACATTTAGTACATGTACATATTATTTCATGAATGGTGGAGTGAAGTAACACGTTTATTATTGGTCAGTGTAAAACAACACAATTTTATTTTGGTAAGGCCCAATTTCCAGTGAGATATGAATAATACAAATAGTTCTAGAAATATTCCCATAATTTAAAGACTGAAGTTTTCTGTTTTACAAATGTCTAAGTCCGTTTTTCTCCATGTTGTAGTTTTGCAATTTTCCTACTTGAATGTTTGTTGGGAAAAAATCACAAATAACGTCAAGCTTACTAGGCCCACTGGGGTTTCAATTCGGGTTTGGGGACAAATTTACTGGTAAAGCAGGATTTCTTTGGCTTCATTAGGCATCTTTTTGGTAAATAATTTTAGTTTTATTCAATAAATATTTATTGATTTTACTTTGGGGGGAATTTTTAGGCATGATTTGTTTCATTTTTGGTAAAATGCTGTTTTCCCCGTTACACCTCAAAGTCCATGATTTCCGCGGAA
The DNA here is from genome assembly GCA_001188425.1 of Eucidaris tribuloides. Classification (NCBI taxonomy): domain Eukaryota; kingdom Metazoa; phylum Echinodermata; class Echinoidea; order Cidaroida; family Cidaridae; genus Eucidaris; species Eucidaris tribuloides. Next base: position 30,167 of record JZLH01S0036690.1, read on the forward strand.
TATTCGCAAAGCGGAAAACTTGGGTTTTTACCATAATTGTCTTGAATGGATATTGACTTTCAAATGTCAGATTTTCTGAGTCATTACAGGAGATTTCAAAAGTGTATGGCGATTATACGGTGTAAAATAAATGTATGGTGTCAAACATTGTACCAGTTTTGTTTTCACGATTTTTGAATTGGTCATGACCTAAGATGGCAGTCACAACAGAAATCTTGTTACTCCATTTTACAGGTTATGATAATCACGGACTCAAACCAAGGAAATCAATTGGCAATATCTTTCTTCACAAACACTAGCTGATATTTGAAATGAATTCAGCACATAAATCAAAAGCTAAAATTACAAATTCAAAGAATTATAACCAAGTGCAGGGCTCTCCCTCATGCTTTTCCTTCAGGTGGTCAAATTGACACATTAGATGGTCTTCTACCATAGGCTTGAGTGTGGTAAAATCAGATTTATTGGTGGCCAAATGCAAGATTTCTAGTGGCCAAATGAAATTTTCTGGTGGCAATTGTTAAGGGTGAGCCCTGCAGAATTTAAACATATTACTATTCTCACCTTTGGCTTAACTCTTCTAGATACAATCCACTCAACGACATGTTAATCTCTAGAGTCTTGATACGATTGTTGAGTCTCATAAAGACAGATTCCTTCTGAGTCCCCTGTGGGAGGGGACTCAGCCCCGAGAGGCCCACTGCCGCAGGGGCTTGTGCCCCAGTCCCATTCCCTACATCGGTCGTTGCAGATTTATTGGTGGGCACAGGCTGGCGTGTGGATGGCGCTTCTTCTGTTTCGCTCTTTGAGGACTGTGGCACGGTCTTGTTGGCTACGTCTTGCTGATTTGAACCATTTTTCTGCTTGGTGGCTGGCTCCGTTTGGGTCACAGGCTTTTTCTGTCCATTACCTGCCGCACTCTTACTACCAGCTACACTTTTATCACCACCTACACTCGTATCACCGGCAGCCCTCTCATCACTAGCTGCATTCTTATCACCAGCTTCTGTTTTATTTTTCTTATGACCACTACCACCACCACTCCCCTGGGCTGCGTCCACTTTGGTAGGTTCCGTAACACTGTCAGTGCCAGGAGTAGGATCTGTGGGCTGAACCACCTTGGCCTGCAGGGGTGGTTCCGGCTGTTGTTTTGCAGCGACGGTATCAACAACTTTGGTAGCATCAACAGTGGGTTCAACATCCTTAGGGACACTATATTTTGACCCTTTATCACATGCAGAATCGCTTGTGTCAATTTCTGTCTTAACATCATCTTTACCCTCGGACTCGTCCACGACAGTCGGAGGCGGTGGTATAGGCTTAACCACAATATCCAAATCTGGTTCGTGTTTTTCTTCTGTTTCCTCAGATGAATCTGATCTCTTGTCCTGAACACTGCCACCTGTGCCGGTGTCCTTAGTCCCACGTACAGAAATCTGTGTGGGCTCAAGGGTTTTTAATACCCCATTCATATCTGTGGTTGTCGGCATCACAGGAACTGAGGGAACTGCCTCTGTTGCCACAACGTCTTTCGATGATTCAGTAGAAGCTTTAGTGGAGGGAACAAGCAGAGGCGGGGCACTTGTTTGCATTTTGTCCACGGCTGTGCTCTTTCCTGGCATCACGAATGGCGTAGGTTCCAAACTCACTGAAGCCACAACACTAATACTTTGTAAAGCACTATCCCGCGAGCCTTCCAATTCAGTTTGCACCATTTTAACAACCGGCACTACGGGCATGCCTCCTTTTTCGTGCAACAACGTATCGTTGCTCTCGTGCACATTCTTGCCATCATCTAATTCAGTGTCTTTGAATCCGTGCCCGAGCGCCTTGCAGCATAGTAAAATAGAACCAGCAGTCTGGGCAAAGAGACTAAGGCAGCAATGCTGGTAACTATCTGAATAATTTTCCTGGGAGCACACAGCTTGTCCATTACATTTATCATCAGATTTGTAATCCTTTTCTCCACTTTCGGATTTAAATATATGCTCCTCCTCTTTAGAGCTCTTTTCACTTTCACTGAAAGGTTCACCTCCTTCCGACTGATAGTCTTTAGGTATTCTGCAAATAGAAAAGTGAAAAGGCAAGAATAAGACAAAATATCTTTTAGAATATCCTGAATCAACTTAAAAAGCACTGTTTCTCTATAAATCTGCACTACTTCTTTATATAAAAGTGTGATTGATTTTCAGCAGTTACAGTTTTCATTCAGATTTGATTCAGCGAAACAAAGATACAGAGGTATTTCAAATCTGTGAATCATAAATCCCATGGAATGCGACAAATAAACAATGAAAGTTCTAATAGTGTAATCACACTAAAAAAAGGCAATTTTTGTTACTAATTATGATTGATGTTTAGTGATATTTCATGGACAAAAACTATGAATAGCTGCTTGCCTATGACCTATACAGTGTGTATCAAAAAAAAGTAGACACTTAGAAAAAAAATTATTTTAAAAAACTCTCATGATTTTGAGAATATTTTTTTATATGAATATGTTACCTTGGACCTAAGCTATCTGATGACACTGTTGGTTTTGAAAGTGTTTCACGCATGAGTGAGCACACCCCACTTTTGTCCAATCGGCCAAAAATGCATTGCGCACAGAAGTAATAGTCAATATTTAATGCCTTGCAGACCGATGTTGCAGAAGATTTCAACTGATGTGCATAAGTATTGAATCCTCAGCATGCACAGAAAAGAGCTAATATCAATTCTGTCATAAGAAAGACAAAAATAAAGCAATGATTCAGATACACCCCACTAAAAAGAAGAAAATGTCAAGTTTGCAAGATGAACTGTGAATTGACCAAGAAATAAATGACATTTTCTTCTTTTTTTAGGATGGTGTATCTGAATCATTGCTTCAGTTTTGTCTCTCTTGTCACAGAAATGATATTAGCTTTTCTCTGAGCATGCTGAGAATTCAATATTTGGGCACATCAGTTGAGAACTTCTGCAGAACCGGTCTGTGATGCATTAAACGTTGACTATAAGAACACAATTCTGTGCGCAAATGCATTTTTGACTGATTGGACAAAAGTGGGTTGTGCTCACTCATGCGTGAAATACTTTCAATACCAACAGTGTCATCAGATAGCTTAGATCCATGGTAAGATATTCATATAAAAAAATAAACTCAAGATCATGAAATTTGTGTGTAATAATTTTTTTTCTAAGTGTCTACTTTTTTTTGATACACACTGTATATTACTCATAATTTTTCAAAGATTCTTTTCTTAGGGACAAAGCATTTTCAGAATTGAACAATTATGTCATCAAATTTTTAAATGAAAGTGCAAATCAGTAGTGCGTTTGTGTAGAATTTTCATTTAGTGACACTATATTACATTGTGGAAGCTCCATTTAAAAAATTATCAAACTGTGCTGTCTGACATATCCGACAGTGTTTGAATGGACAAATAAACACCCTAGAATACACAACTTTAGACAATTATGCTGTCACTTATAAAATATGTACAGATAAAAATTGGCACGTGAATAAATGCCAGCTGACAAAAATTCTGCAACACAGCAGTCTATGGGGGGGGGGGGAACTAGAATGGTCGCTCAATGACTTTCACTTTTTAAAAGCACATAATGAATGTTTTGAACTGCATTGTTTTCAGGGCTTTATTTTCAGACTTTAACAGATACGTTGGTAGCATGAGGAATGTAGCTCAAATCTTTTTAACTGGAAACATTGTTATATGATGCCTTTAATCCTAAAGGCCAACTGTCAAGGATCAACTCAACCACAGAGTAAATGTCAACCAGTCCAGGAATACCAGCACATCTTCACGACCATGGACTGTTGCAGTGCCAAAGTGTACAAATTGTGTGAGGAAAACAAATTTGGTATAATTTCCACAGTGTCATGGCTGTTTCTGTTGCATTATGGGCGTCATTAGTGCACCCTTTCAATGATTTTAGTCAACAGAGGGTGTTTTTTCATCCTGTCATGACAGTAGGCCTTTAATTTTTACCTCTCCTGTTCCAGAATATTTAAGTCCCCCATCTCTGTCATGTTGTCCCCCGTTGAGTCCTCCTCCTTGCCACCACTGAAGACCTTGGCAGCCTTCTCCACCAGCTTGAAGACCGCATCCTTGGCGTGGTCCAGGAGACCATTGTTCTTGAGGTCCTCTGGCAGGGGGGTGGGTGGACGGGAAGGACTGGGAGGAGAGAAAGAAAGAGAACTTTAGACCTATGCAGTAAACATATACACACAACAACAACATACATACATTGAGAGACACACTGAGAGGTACACAGACACACAAACACAGACAGATACACACACACACAAAGACACACTACCAGGCACACAGATAGACAGACACACACACACAAGACACACTACCAGGCACACAGATAGACAGACACACACACACAAGACACACTACCAGGCACACAGATAGACAGACACACACACACAAGACACACTACCAGGCACACAGATAGACAGACAGACACACACACAAGACACACTACCAGGCACACAGATAGACAGACAGACACACACAAGACACACTACCAGGCACACAGATAGACAGACACACACACACAAGACACACTACCAGACACACAGATAGACAGACACACACACACACACAAGACACACTACCAGGCACACATATAGACAGACACACACACACACAAGACACACCACCAGGCACACAGATAGACAGACAGACACACACACAAGACACACCACCAGGCACACAGATAGACAGACACACACACACACACACACAAGACACACTACCAGGCACACAGATAGACAGACACACACACACACACAAGACACACTACCAGGCACACAGATAGACAGACAGACACACACACACACACACACACACACACTACCAGGCACACAGATAGACAGACAGACAGACAGACAGACAGACAGACACACACACACACAACACACACAC
>JZLH01S0036690.1:51543-62952 GCA_001188425.1 Eucidaris tribuloides
CCCACCCGGATCCATGATGTGTACAAGGCTCAAGCTCCTCAAACCTCAGAACGCATTCAAGGGCTCGACGGGTTTTGTGTTGAGTATCTTTTCATCAAAATGTATGAGCTCTGAGGCAATTTACAGCATGTTTTTTTAGAGGATGCAGTGTTAAGTGGCAAGAAGGATGAGAAGGGGCGGGAAGAAGATAAAGAAGAGAAGATAAAAGAAAAGATAAGAGAAAGAAAGAAAGAAAAAAAGAGAAAGAAAAGAAATAAAGAGAGAAAATTTTTATTTAGAAAAGAAAGGAAAGGAGGAGGAAGAAGAAGAAGGAAGAGATGAGGAGGAAGAGGAGGAAGGGGAAAAGAAGAGGAAGAAGGGGAAGGAGAGAGGACGAAGGGAAGGTAGAGAGAGGTAAGGGGAAAGGGGTAGAAAGGAAAAAAGGAGAATCAAGGAGGTGAGAAAAAGAAAAGAAGAGCGAAGAGGACAAGGGGGAGGCGGGATGGGGTAAGAAAAAGGAGGAGCCAAGAGGAGTGGGAGGAAGATAGAAGAAGAGGAGAGAGGAGGGCAGGAGGAAGAGAAGGGAAAGGGACAGGGCGAAGGGGAAGAGGGCAGGGAAGAAGAACTGATGGAAAGGAAGGGAAGAAAAGAAAAAAAGGAGAGAAGAAGAAAAAGAAAAAGGAGGAGAAGAGAATAGGGGAAGAAACGAGGAGCAAGAGGAGGAGGAGAAAGAAGAAGAAGAGGAAGAGGGAGGAGGAGTGAGGAAGGGGATGAAAGAAAGGAAAGAAAAGAGGGATCCAGGATGCAGAAGAAGAAGAGAATGAGGAGGGAGCGCGCACGCGGGACAGAGGCAGACAGGGGTAAGGAAGAAGAAGAAGTAGGGTGGAGGCGCATGCTGGGAATGTGGGAAGAAAAGAATATAAGCGAAAAGAAAAGGAGGGAGAAGAGAGAAGAAGAGGGGGAGAGGGATAGAAGAAGAGAAAAGAAGAAGGGAAGGGGGAAGAAGAAAAAGAAGAAAAGGAGCCAGGGAGGAGGGAGAAGAGGAGGGAGGAGGAGAACAAGAAGGAGGAGGAGGAATGAGAGGGAAGGGGAAGAAAAGGTAGGATGGAGGAGGAGCGGAGAAAGAAAGATTTATCATTGGTAATGTTTTTATATCAAATATTTGTGTGTCTTGTTTTGTGTTCGTTTCCCATTTCGAGGTGCCACCTCTTTCATTTCGCTTTTTAGAATGAATAAATAAAGGAATAACTAGATTGTATTATATTTTTTCAAAGTCAGTAACATTGTTTTCGAACATATGATTAGTTTGTGTGGTTTTGGTGCGTCTGTTTGCAGCTTGCCAACATATGTCACTGTGAAAGTCGGAGTCCGCGCTCACTACTGAGTCACGACATTCCGCCGCCAGTGCTGACGGTTGTTTCCATAGACTGACATACTCCGTTCAAAACATAAGATACTGCATGCGTTGGGCTTTCATGGGGGACTAACGTCTATACATTGAAGTAAAAAAATGATTTTTTTAAAAAAAGTGTATCTTACCACTGTCATTGCGATTGCCTGACATTATGAAACCACGGAGCATTGATCTGTTTTAACAATAAATTTCCTTTGCCATTACATCGGCCTATGCGCCTTATCCAAAAACTTGTAAGCGACACCACTCCGAAATATCAGCGAACCTAGATCGGAACTACTTAGTCGAGTGATGGTTCCGGACAACGCCCTTCTGACGGCGAAATTCGTGTTAACTCATAGTCGGTCAGCCGTACTTAAACTCTCAATAGTTTGAGCTTCGATACATAATTCCGGACGCGCTGAGATCCTCTCTAATAGTATGGATCCATGCGTGAATTAGATCTAGTGATAGTGGCTTAGCGCGGCCCGCGCCGACGGTACGACTTTCGGGCGGCGAGTTTTGGTTATTTCGTTGTATTTTTGTTAAATTAAACATCAGAGATTCTTGGGTTCGATTCATATGTTGACAAACATGCAAACACTCGGTGCCGACAGCTTAGTAATATTTCAGCTAGGCACACGATAGTAAATAATAGATTTTGCCGATCATTTTTGGGCTAGGTGTTCTTTATCTTTTTTCTTTTCTGCGGCCGTCCGTGGGTGATTTTTGCTAGCCATTGCTAGCGGCGCTATCCGTTAATTTCGGACGAACCCTGCCTTTGACACGTGGTATTTGCAGCGTTGTACAGTCAAAACTAATTGTATCGTATGTCCTTTTTTGTCTTCCATAATTCAGATGCATCCCCACGTAACGCACACAACAGGACCAGCAGTATTGCACCGCCTGTGTTCAAAGTAACGCTGAATCCACAAGAAATCAAAACATTCTTCGTCACCATGGAGATGCCACAGAAGTAAAATATCCGCGTTTTTCCTCCACCATCTTATATCGCAACGAAACTGAAAATTACCGTCGTAGCTGATGTGCATCCAACGGAATACGACAAAGTTGTAAAAAAAAAAGTGTTTTAAAAATACAATTTTGACTTACATCAAATGCAACATATTCATGTTTACTGCTATAAACATTAAAAGTCACATTTTGTTCAGTTATTTGCTTTGCTGCCACGTATCTAGCCTTTTGACAAGGCCCTCTCGTTGTATTACGGGCGAGCCCAGCCGAGCGCTGTCGCGTTCGGTTGGGCTCGCTTCGCTCGCCCAGAACAGCGAGAGGGCCTTGTCAAAAGGCTACCATGTTTCCTGATTTGTAAGACATCAGTTTCAATATGAACGTAAAGTTATGTTCTTATACATGTGAATGTAATTACTATTCAAGGAAATTTGCATTTTAGAGATTCAGATATTTACAAACATATTGTGCTCTGACAGGATGAAATTCATTTGTGTTAATAAATTGCCTTTTGAATGTAACAAATAATATATGTAAATATAGCAGAGGCGTTGATCGGGGGGGGGGGGAAGATTCTGACAACTTGAAAAATTCATAAAGCATAATGCAAGAATGTTTAAAAAGCAGTTCAGCGGACTACAAACCCATCTAACTTAACATAAAAATACTACACATAGCATATACAACTTCAATTTCATTTTGCAATTTTCACATGGAGTGTGCCAATAATTTTGAATTTTGTCTTACTTTTGCCCCTCATCCCCAAAAATGGATCGACACCACTGAAAAAAAAGACTTTTAGTTTAAAATCAACCAAATCATCAATTTGTTAATTATTACTAAGTTTCTGACACAACATATCACATGGTTGTTTAAAAACGCTTCACATGATAATTTACTCAGTAGATTGATACTTTGGTGAAGAAGTTGTGATTTCACGAGTGCTATCCTTTCATGATCGAACTTGAATCCTTGAGAAATATACATGTACATGTACATGTACATGTACCTGTATATTCTGAGTGGTAGTTACAGGGTTTCCATAAACGAGATTTTGTTGTTGTAATTGTCATAGCAGCAACCACTACATGTACACAATATTCTCACGTCTTTTACCAAGTAATTATACCATTTACACAACACACAATTGATAGGCATGAAGTTTTTTTTTTTTATGCAACAGTCTACATTACAACAAAAGAATACAAGTCAAATAGCAGAATTCAACAAAGATGGACAAAAGTCCAGTCTTTATTACCACATTCATACCCCCACAACATAAGTTACAGAGCTAATAACTGCATTTATATATTGTACAAAAAAAATAATGATGTATGTTAATAATATTGTTTTCGATACAAATCATGAAATCTCATGATGGCATATGTATGAGATACTGGTAATTTATTAGCTCAACATTATACAGCATTATAATTTGAGAACTTCAGAAACTATGTACACTAAAGTTATGGCTATTTCACACAGTTAAATAGTTTACATTGCTCCAATGTGCTGCATCATTTCAGGTAATTCGTGGGTTGGGGGGGGGGGGGGGTTACCGAAGCAGTCTGCATCTTAAAACACATTCGTTAGCAAAATCTGCCCAGTACAGTCTGTATTTCATATAAAGTGATGGTACAAGGCCTCAGAAATCTATGATATTTAATGGTATTCGGTGATATTCTTAATATCTCTCCACATACAAGTTAATGACAGAATTAGATCAATTCTGAATAAACTATCATACAAACTTACATTTAGTTTGCTTTACCTCTGGTACATATGCATGCAGTTAGACCTAACAATTTTTTCTTGAATGGCATACAGCAATTTTAAAATCATTAGCAAGGAGAAACAATGACACACAATAACCAATAACAATATGTTAATGTGGGTATTGTGACCCAATTTTTGAGTTTTATTAATTTTCTTTTATGTAAAAAGGCTTTCAGAGCATGTAATTTACAGGGCATTAATAGTCCATTAACAGTTTAATAGCTCCACAGAAAAAAAGGATAAACGCATGAGATACAACTAAATGTAGTTGGATATTCACTATTTTGTTGAACTATGTAACTGTTAACTTATTTGTGGGATTTATGATGCAGAATCCCACTAATAAGAAAGCAACAATTAATTACACAACACAAGTCATCAGTACACCATTTGTAAAATTGTTTTCACATACATCTAATTGCAGTTGCAATAAAAAATACACATTTTCACAAAGCTATGTTCTGTCAAAATTAATATATTTCTGCTTACATTTGATTTATAAGTTCAATAAAATTATGCTGTAAATGCTTGACACATAATCAGTGCAATTACATGTACCTTTATTAGATTGTCCTTGAATGTGTCATTTTACGTGTGTGCATGTATTTGCATGTGTGTTTGTGAGTGCGTGCGTATGTGAGTGTATGTGTGTGTGCGTGTGTGTGTGTGTGTGTGTGTGCGTGTGTGTGTGTGTGTGTCTGAGTACTGAAAATGCAAAAGACCGTTTGATAATTAACTACCAAGTTTTAATTTACTTTTTTCATTTGTTTTTTTTTAATGAAAAAAAAATCCTTCTGCCATCTAATGTAAAGAACCGGAAGCTTTGGTAGAAGCACAAATTTACACAAAATCATTATGGGTCTTCAAAGAAAATACATGTATGCTTATTGCAACCTAAAATGAAATGCTACAATGTATAATGTATACATTAATAAAGGAGAATTTATTTCACATGTCTCTGATAAAGGAATGTTACATGTTTAAGAATGGTGAGTCTGACATGATGGTTCAGTTTCATTTTTGTTCACTTCTCTAAATATGTTTCCTAAGCCTCAGGTTCCTTAACATGCCATTCCAATAACCTAGGCTGGGACTTTCAAGAGCTATAAGCATTTTGTTAACAAAGGCTTCATCAACATATATCCAGCAAAATAAAAACACACAGAAAAATATATTATCAAATGTCGGTGACTTCAAACATTGTAGACAGATCATAAGTACAGAATCAGCATCAAATTATAAACAGATGGTATGGCCCTGTGACACCTTGTTTAGCCAGCATATGCTGATGTATGAAAAATTTTGAAAATACTCTGTTGTACATAAGTTCTGTGTACGTTTTGTATAAGTCACAAGCACGCTGAAGCAAACTTTTATACGTCATAGTACAAAACAAAACATTGACAGTTAATACATTGGCATATACTGGTTAAATCCTCAAGGTGTGACAGGACCATTATGGTGATCCATGGTATAATTACTCACTAAGGGCTCAACTCTGCCATAGTGCTCAGATTATTGTAAATTACCCAAGAAACATGTACATGCAATTTAAGCTCAACTTTAACTACTTTGTTGACTCGGTAAGTATTATAAATGTATGTTGATTATTTCAACCTTTGTCTTTAGCAATGCAGTGGGTTTTTTTTAAATATCAAATAACTAATATTAGCTTCATACCACTACAGCACTACAGGTATAATATTTTCTATATAAAATTTAAACAAATATGCTTTTCTAAGAAAATTACATGATATTCATCCAGACTACAGATTTCTCGCCCACTGATTTGTGCTGACTTTGTACTTCACTTAAACTTTCTTAGCAGCAAAAAAGTCACATACCTGACAAAATGCCTCAAACAATAACTTAAAACAGTGTGAACCTTAACCTTTGACCAACCCCATATTCTCTGCGAAATTAGTCAATCTAGGCGGTGCTGTGTGGTCTTGTACTTACTATGATTGAAATGTCATTAACACTCACTAAGTCATCACAATAACAAATAATAACAAAGGTACCGATGGTTTTATCACTGAAAAACTGTTAATTTAACACATAATAAAACAAAAAAATATTTATCATCTTACAATTACAATTACATAAAAAAGCCACATTGACTGTTGGTTAAGTAAACCACATACCACTCTGATAAAATAAAAGAAGGATAGCATGGTACATGTATACAAATATTTATACATGAGCATACAATATTCACTACACAGCACAGGGTACAGAGACAAAGACTTAGCAAAAGCAAATCAAGTCCGTGACAGTGGATGTGTATTCCTCTGCACTCCCTCACTTAATACCAGTCAGGACTTCTGAACTTTCACAATGCAGTTTGTACATTTTTCAATTCTTCCAAGGCATACACCATTTCTTGAAATGCCTAATGGGGTCTTGTTTATGCCATTTGATGCATCTGGTGGACTTAATGATGGATACAGCGAAATATTTTTTAATTGAATGAAATTTTAAAAACTAAGGAGGACCTCATTATAAGAAGGACCTAAAAACCATGGAAATTACCTTGTTATATCAGGTTTCTCACTATAACAGGGTACAAAAAAACAAAGAAATACAAAGAGTTGGGACCTGCAAAATCACCTTGCTTTAAGAGGGTTTTGTTATATCCGACTTCCTTATAACGGGGTTTCACTTTACAGTCCAATCTCAGTTATCTGGCCATGTTGGGACCATGTTAGGACCATGTTGGGAACTTAAGTGATATGGCCAGGAAAGAGAGATAATGTACAAACACAGCATTTTGTAGCAATAAGGGGGGGGGGACACTTCGTTAGCTACAGTATTACAAACCAAAGACCATGCACAAATTGCAACAGACCTCACACAAGTTACACTCTATTTATTGTTCCCCTGATACCCAAGCAGGTGTCTGTGTACACTTCTGATACAGGTGCATCAATTACTGGCAGTGACTGGTAAATCCATCGTCCAGATAATGGAGAGATCTGGTAAACTGATGGCCATATAACGAGGTCGGACTGTACATGCATATTTCATTAACTTCTGATTTGACATTCTTAACTACTATGACCTGTCGCACAATACAAACCCACATTACCACCTAACTGAAGCAACTTATAGAACATGAAGATTTATGCAAATTTCACTGACGCTCGCCCCTTGACCACTTCATAGAAATTTTCCACTGCCACAAACTAACAGGTAAGGCAGCCTGGCACCACCCACCAGCCTGGTGCCACCCACCATGGCTAGAACCCTGGAGGGTGTACACGCCCTCATATGAAAACCATCTCGCATCCTTCAGGATGAGGGCACAAAAATCAGCCCTTTTGATAAGACAAGTGAAAAAGAAAATAAACAAAAAGAACAAAATAAAGATTAAGTGTAATTGCCAATACAGCCTTGCTTTGGGTAGATTGGCAAGCAATGACTTTTTACATGTAGTGTACTGTACTCTCTCTACTTGGCTGCTACAGTACCAGTAAGGTGATACGTCAACCAGTAGATGAATACAGGTTGTAATACAGCAATGAACAACAATATGTACATTCTCCTCTTGTTCCCATGACCGATGCTATCCACATGTGACTCCGGTAAGATGATTAATTTCAAATTCCGTATCTGCAGGATGGACAGAGGAACAGAAAATTTTTTATTAATTTTTTTGTGACTAAATGCCACGAAAACCACTTACTTTAAGCAAAATACAAAGACATGAAAAATTAAAACTGGGTGCATGTATCATGAAATAAATCATAAGATTTGTTCCCTGCATTATGTTTAATATCACAGCTACCTGATGCTAAATCTGAAAGCCCGCCAACGTTTGGAGTTGTATGTATATTTTTAAAAAATTTTCACAGTTTCAGAGTTTGCAACTTTATACAGGCTTCGTCATGACCGGCTACATTTATTTATCTATTACTTGCTCAGTTAATTAATTTCATTTAATCTTCATTTCTTTATTGATTATGTAATTATCTAATTACAAAGGACTTTCCACTTTTTTTCTGTTATTTTTCATTCTACCAAAAATAATTCACATTAAATTAATGTGACACAGTGGGTTGTTAAAGGTAGCGCATAATAAGTTAAAAGGTATTTGGATTATCAGTTGCCTCTGCGTAAGATTGGAAAAAAAAATGATTGTTTCTTAAAACTTACCAAGAAGAAGACTATTGAGACACTGGTATACAAGAATGCTATGTAGTAGGTGAAGGACCCAAAGATTACACTGGCAAGGAGACACACAATCATGCTATGGAAAGAAGAAAAAGTGCAAAATGGAACATTTTTAAAATCAGTACGGTGACAAAATGTGATGAAATTGCATGTACTGTAAATGTATAATTAATCTTGACAGATTACCAGTAGATTCACAAAGTTTGATTCATTTTTAAGTTAGTATCATCATTGTGATAACCGAGAAGTGGATTCGTGTCATTTAAAGTGATAGGCTAACATTGTGGAGCTTCAATTTAAAAAATTGTCAAATTTTGATATCTGAACTACATAGTAGTGTTCATATGGACAAATAAACACCCTAAAATAAAAAAGTTTGGAAAGTTACACTGCCAATGGCAAGTTATGCATGAATAAACAATTAAAACTCGGGGCGAGTTTAAATAGCCTAGGTGTACACACAGTAAGTCAATGGGAGAAAATGGGCAGGTGAATCCGCACTAAATAATCATTTTGAAATACAATTTTTTCAGGGCGTCATTTTTAGACCTTATCAAAGACAATGGTAGCATGGGGAATCATGTAGCTCAGATTTTTTTGACTGTGGTAAATGTTAGCCAATACCACAATGGTAGCACAGGGAATCATGTAGCTCAGATTTTTTTTAACTGTGGTAAATGTTAGCCAATACCTTTAAAGGTAAATGACATGATTGGGGGTAGTCCTCAACTTGGGCTGATACTACTCTAGAATCAAGTAAACTATGCCAGGCTTCTCCTGTGAAAATCTTGTAGTCAAACGTTCACTCATTCTAAAATAAACAATGTCAATATCACTAGTAGCATGAAAACCTGCTGTGTGGCTCTCTATGGGGCTTATTTTTATCCTACCCGGCAAAGAATAAGATACTCCTATGTTTATGCTTGATTCTCCTTAAGTAAACAAATTACAGACAAATCCTCCCAGGTGGTGAGATGCACATCTGCTAGTTGAACAGCCATGCTATATATTTCAAACTCATTTGCGTTCTTGAGGCATTTTCAAGTGTTCCCAATGATGTCAGCTAACCTTTAAAGGTATTGGTAACATTTACCACAGTTAAAAAAAATCTGAGCTACTGATTCCCCATTCTAACCATTGTTCTTGGATAAGTCTAAAAATGACACACCCTTGAAAAATTGTATTTCAAAATGATTACTTAGTGGCTTATTAAAAAAGTGAAAATCGTAACGTTGATCGGATTCACCTGCCAATTTTCTCCATAGACTTACTGTGTGTACACCCTACAGGCTATTTAAACTCGCCCCGAAGTTTTAATTGTTTATTCATGCATAACTTGCCATTGGCAGTGTAACTTTCCAAACTTTTTTATTCTAGGGTGTTTATTTGTCCATATGAACATTACTATATAGTTCAGATATCAAAATTTGACAATTTTTTAAATTGAAGCTCCACAATGTTAGCCTATCACTTTAACTAAAGCACATACCTTTTGGAAGATCTAATCAAGATATCAATCACTTTCCTGTGTCATTTGTTACATCTTGGGATTTTAATGGTAGCAAAATCCACCTACAGCATCAGCGATGCAGTAGTTATTTGGGTGTTACCAATGGCTGGTCTTGTTAATTACTGCCATTGAAAATTTGTAAATTTTGTGTGGATTTACATGTATGCATACTTTACTGTCATCAATCAATCAATGTCTTTTCAAATACAGGTGGGCTATAGAGGGTCAATTTCAGGTCACATTTTCTGATCACGCTCATCACACCCTAGTTTGATGACTTCATGTGTACTGGCACCATATTTGCAAAAAAGAACGGAAAAAAAGCGAAATCCAGGGTGCCCAGGCCAAAAAACTAACGAATCCAAGATGGCCACCAATACATGTTAAAATGTATTTTTTTATGTTTGTGGGCTCTTTCTGGGATTTTTCTCTTGGTATCGGGGTGTTCTGGTATGTTTTTGATGCCTAGTTACTCATTAGTGAAGGTTTCATAAAATTTGGGTTTTTTGTTTTTGCGGAATGGGCACTTTTGGTCAAAATTTAACATGAGGGCGCTTTTCATAATTACTTGCAAACTTTCACCAGTACATGTTCCAAAGCACAGCAGATTTTAGATAATCATTATGTTTACCTGCTGGTGAAATTTGAACATCCTTACTTTATTCGTTTGGCTACAGGGTCCGTTTTCGTGCTTTCCCAAGTGTTCTAATTGAAATGTACAGGGGAAAAGTTCGTTGACCCCTGTGCTTTAGAATAGGAGACTGCCTTGATGCATTAAAATTAGTGCTACAACCAAAGTATAAAAGATATTCAGCTTAAATTTTATGAGTGAGTCAATCATGTGATTCTCATTCTTGCCAGAAGTTTTCAGCCGCAGCGGAGCACAGATCTGCGAGTTATGGGGAAAAGCGCCCTCAAGGCAAATTTTGGTAAAAAATTGCAATTTCTCGTAAACGAAAGTCCAAATTTCATGAAACCTTCACAAATGTATTCCTTGGCACTGTTTGCACCAAAAAACACACCATTGGTAATAAAAACATTCAAAATTAAGCCATAAAGCTTTTAAATGTCAATTGTTACATGTATTGGAGGCCATTTTGAATTTCTTAGTTTTTCCGCCTGGGCACCCTGGATTTCACATTTTTTTCGTTCTTTTTTTCGAAAATGGTGTCGGTAGGCATCTTTTCATCAAATTAAGGAGTGATGAGCATGTTTTGAAAATGTCACCCTCTATAGCCCACCTCTATTTCAAATATTCACATTACATTAATTAATGTTATCTTTAATTAATCAATATTTTGTTGGGGGGGGGGTACAGTGTACTATCCAAGCACCCCCTCCTCTCTGTATGTCAATGATTTCATATACCAGTCTAACATATTTCATTCTTTAATATCCAAAAATATTACACCAGCTGCATGTAGACATGCAATTTTTTGTTTTCACTATGTTCTATTTTTTTAGTAAAAATGTTGAGAGAACTGCTGCTAGAAATGACATACCTGACATATTTATATCCGGAAAATGCAACTAGATCCAGTTTTCTGAGTGCCGTATGAATGTTGGTGATATACACTGTCATGATGACAGCCACAATTTCAATGAC
>JZLH01S0036702.1:11866-34347 GCA_001188425.1 Eucidaris tribuloides
ACACACACACACACACACACACACACACACACACACACACACACACGCATATATATATATGTGTGTGTGTGTGTGTGTGTGTGTGTAATTTATATATTCATTTATTCATTTATTCATTTATTCATTCATTTATTTACTTATTTATTTATAAAGCTCCTGTCTTCAGTTGAGCACTCTACCACTGGATGGTTTTGCTCATACCTGGATATATTATATATATGCTTTTTTTCATCCGTATAAATGCGGATGAATAAAGCATACACAAGTTAAAAATTGGATGCATAATTTAGTTCAACATTGTTTGAGTTAATAATATATCCGAATTTTTCGTAGCTCCCAAAATTGGGATGTTTAAAAAAATTGTTGGACTAATTATTATTTTTTTTCAATATTTTGGTTATTCATTTGTATCAATTCGTTCCAACAAAAGTTATACATCTATGACAAAGATGATTACTGCCAAGTCGGGTTAAATTCGCATCTGTTTTTTTTTCTATAAAGGGGATGACAACATGGTTGCCCCCTTCTAATTCTAACCTGTCATCACCATCTGAGATCAAACAGGGTTCAGTAAAAATAACATACATTATCTCTACAGAATATCATAATATAACTTGATTGTGTAATAATTCTAGATATACAGGATATGTCTAAATATTACGTTATGTTTCCTTTGCGAGTTCTAATGGGCAGTTGTGACATTTCATGAACTTTACAATGTACAAATATTATAAATGAAATAAGTGAGTTACCCAAAGTTCTCACATCAGAATGATTTGAACAATGACTTTTTGGTAAAATGCTCAAAATACAACTGATATTAACAACGTGATTATTTTATTTTGTTGATTATAAATCCATATTGTTCTGTATTGGTATATTCATAGTTTCATTTTTATTCCGTTTAATCAGCCATTGAAGAATTAATGCATTAATATTAAATTTTAATAGCTTCATGGTACATGTAGCTGTAATACACTAGTATGACTTCTACCTACAGTCAATGTAGACCTTTGATATACACATGATCAATTAAAATATCGCCTTCTGTAGTGACAGCAAGAACATGCTGCTCGTAGCGTTGATCTGACGTTAATTTCCGGACGTAGGAAGACCCAATAAATACGTTTTCATTGAAGTCGTACATTATAATTTATCTTATACTCACATTATTAAAGTTTTCCAGTAATATCTTCACGTTTTCGCAGAAGACCTTCACATTATAAGAAGAAATTCGACATACCATTGAAACTGCTACAGTCATCGTAGATAAGTAGATAAGTTTTGGGTAAAAAAAATCAATAACAAGTTCGGAAAATGAGGTGAGATAACAGCTACATGTGGTTGTCGAGAAGATAAAATATGTTTCATTGAAACAACTTTTTTAGCAGTGTCATTCCATGCACTTTGTAAACTGTACATGCATACGCAAGTTTCAGAAGAAAGTGCTTCTCGACTATATTTTTCGCCCATGGTTACCTGTTCTATTTCAATGACTAAGTGAAACTTTATGAACGGTACATGCATACGCAAGTTTAAATGGAAATTGCATTCGACTATATTTTTTGCCCATGGACTCCTGTTGCATTTCGATGACCTCAGTACCAATTTCATCATTATCAAACTTTACTTTGATATATGGTTTTGAAGTTTCACTTGCTTTTACTATTTCAATAACGTTTCCAATAATTATGATCATTAATTTTATCAAGAGTGTCCTGAGATCAACATTGTTAATTACCATCACCCTTGCATCAACTGCTATTCATAAATAACTTGGCAAAGAGCTTTGCCTAGATTTGCGTGGATTATTACAAAAATTGTTCTTTGATTTACCGTTGATTTTAGTATCTCCATTAATAGGGATCGACAAAGAACTATGTATTGTATTAATATTGATATTATCCCCTGCAATGCCAGGTGGAACATTGTTTGTAAATTGACATATCCTCAGGATTGTGCATGATTTTAGCGAG
Source organism: Eucidaris tribuloides (assembly GCA_001188425.1). NCBI lineage: Eukaryota > Metazoa > Echinodermata > Echinoidea > Cidaroida > Cidaridae > Eucidaris > Eucidaris tribuloides. Next base: position 13,843 of record JZLH01S0036702.1, read on the forward strand.
ATTCGTGTTTGTTCGTTGGAAATATATTTTACTAACTGAGGTTTTCCACTCAAGTGATAAAAACGTGAAACAGTGGAATACAACGTTATCTAGTGAGAACTACAATTACCAAAATTACATAATATCACAATATTAATTGGTTGTACAATAGTCTTAGATTTCTGGGATACCTTTGAAATTTACGTGATGTTTTCTTAGTGGAATTTTATGGGGCAGCGTACTTCCCAATGAATTTTACGGTAGTGATATAGTGTGGTAATATTAGAGCTGAAATAAACGGGTTACCCAAAATGTTCACATCAGAATGATTTTAATAATGATTTTCCATCATTTGTCAAATACTCAAACACATCTGACATCAACAAGGAAATTCGTATCATACATGACAGATTTTCTCCATAGTATGTTTGTTCAATTATACTACACATGCTGCTATTTGTCTTCTTCATAATGATCTACTTCAAGTTTCACCTGTCTGTGATTGTTGTGATTTTGTTTATCATATATTTATACTTTTTTGCTTTGGTATGCTTCTAGTTTTATTTTAGCCCGTTCAATCAACCGTTGGCGTTTGCAAAATAATACATCAATATTTAATACTAATAGCTTCATGGTAGCTGTAATAAACTGGAAGGACCTGTACTTGCAATGAATTAAGACCTTTGCTATACACATGATCAATTAATGTATCACCTTCTGTAGTAGCATCAAGAACATGCTGCTTATATCCATGATCCGACATTAATTTCTTAACGTGAGAAGTACCTTTAAATAGATTTTCATTGAAGTCACCTAAAACAATGGATCTTGTACTCACTTTATTTAAATTTTCCAGCATTATCTTCACGTTTTCGCAGAAGACTTTCACATCATAAGAAGGGGGTCGATATACCACTGAAACAGCAACAGACATCGGATATGTTACTATGAATGCAATAAACTCTAAATCTTTAACGTTAAAATTTAATCTGCTTGAAAATTTATTCTTAGTGTAAACTGCAACACCACCATGTGATTGATTTTTTAACGTGGAAGTCAGCATATTTGTATGAGAATATGACTCATGTCTTGCTTGATGATAGAGTCTATAAGTGTCAAGAGGTATATCAAAAATATCATCACCATTCAACCACGTTTCAGTTAAGCAAATAAAATCTGAATTCATAAACAAACTATTACATTGGAGATCAGCATAATGTTGTTTTAATCCTTGGATGTTATGTAACATCATAGAAAGAAAAATATTTGGATTTTCAACAATTTCATCAGAATCTAAATATGAATTCATATTATTCAGACATTCTTTAATAATTGGATTGCAGTAAATAAGTTTTGAATCAAAATCTTCAATAACAAGCCCAGATAATGAGGTGACACGACTTAGAGCTACATATGCTTGTCCAGAGACAAAAATGTGTTTCAGTGAAACAACAGCTTTTTTCAGTGTCATTCCTTGTACTTTGTGAGCTGTACATGCATAAGCAAGTTTCAGTGGAAACTGCCTTCGACTATATTTTTTACCCATGGACTCCTGTTGCATTTCAATGACTTGAGTACCAATGCCATCATTGTCAAACTTTACTTTGATATATACTGGTTTCGAAGCTTTATTTGCCTTTACTATTTCAACAACGTTTCCAATACAACCATTTGCTAAACCTTTGCTAATATCAACATTCTTAATTAACATCACCCTCGCATTGACTGCTATCCATAAATAACTTGGCAAAGAGCTTTGTTTTGATTTCCGTGGTTTATCACAAATTTTGTTCTTTGATTTACTGTTGATTTCAGTATCTTCTGCTTCAATACATATTATATCTTTACATTTTTTGTGCAATATCTTCTTGTTCCATGCATTAACTTGTTCGTTGCAGGAGTAGATGTGGAGAGCATCTTCACATTGTACACCAGTTTCACATGATTTGAGAACTGCTATATCTTCATCAGACAAAGTCTGATCTCTTTCTCTTACTCGCAATTTATTTAACAGAATGGCAAATTCTCTATCTTCTTTTTGTCGCATTATTTGATCAAGATTGACTTGCTTAAAGTTATCCATCCATAATGAATTTTGTAGTGTATCTCTGTACAATGCTGTACCATGGACAGGGGGCAACTGATAAAAATCACCAACTGCTAATATTGAAACATTACCAAAGGGACAATCATTACGTGACTGTTTAATCTGTCGCAATCGGCCATGAATATACCAGAACAACTTTTGATCCACCATGGATATCTCATCAATGATTAAAATTTGCAACTGATTGAGTTTAGCACGGAGTAAACTTATTTTCTCTTCAGCAAGAGGCTGATATGGAAGTGAAATATTGATGGGGATCGACAAGGAACTATGGATTGTATTACCATTGATATTATACGCTGCAATGCCAGTTGGAGCAATTTTTAAAATTGATATGTCGTCAGGATTGTGCATAATTTTACTAAGAATTCGTGTTCCTTCGTTGTAGATACATTTTACTAAATGACTTTTTCCAGTACCAGCACCTCCAGTGATAAAAACGTGAAACGGTTCAGGCTGTTTTCCATTGACTTTATCCAAGCACCACTTCCTAGTTTTATAGAAAACGTGCTGCTGCTTGTCATTTAATGATCTGATAAAAGTGTTACTTTCCTGTCTCGAAATGTTACTTGATCTTAGTTCTACATTAATTCCCTCGTTTTTCTCAGATTGAAGATCTGGAATGTTTAATTCAACCTCTTCATCCTCCACTTCTACATTAGGTTTGGGATTTTCAAGGCGTTCTAATTCACTTTCGGGGCACAAAAGACCCCATGCATCTTCTTGTACGCCAAACTTGACAATAAACTCCTGTGCTTGTTCAATTGCATTAGCACTTTTTTCATATTGTTGTAAATTTATTTGTACAATAGATTTCACCATTATTATACTGTTATCAGATATTTTAACCCAACCTTTTTCATAAAATTCTTGATGTGTGTGAAATTGTGGTGGTTTTAAATGTTCATCTAAACGATATGGTAAAAACAGCTGTAATATACTTAGGTAATATTTCTCAGATGACACATTTGGTGAAAATCGAGGGTATCTGACAATAGCATCACCGGATCTTGTGCGTTTTTGAATTTATCCTAAATTATTCTTTAGTTTGAATCTATTTTGATTTTGTCTATTCGTTTTAATTTCGGATGAACTAAGCACTCTATAACGGGAGCAAAATGTTGCTAGGCACATGTTATCAAATTCAGGATCGTCAGGTCGAGCTTTGTACTTATCAAGCTTATTCGGCATCCAAGCATTTTGATCGTCTTGTTTATTCTGAATGACACTTAATGGTAAACTCATTCTAACAGGATTGGGTCCAACAGGAATAAATTCAACCTTTCTTGAACACTCTTTTAACCTCAAACTACAAACACGAAATACGCTTTCTTGAGCTGAAACCTCACGATTTTGCATATATACATTTCCAAGTTGTTTGAGACCATCTCTAGCATCTTTATTTCCTTCTTTCATTTCAGACTCTGCATGACTCAAAAGTAATCCCATTTCCCTCTCAGACTTTGACATGTATGATACAATATAAGCGATACACGCATAGACGTTTGATACAAACTGCAAATCCATATTAGCATTCCAGGTTCTAAGCAAAAAAGGGTTGTACTGATTTACCCAAACATCTTTTGGATTTCTCTTCAATACTATGCTTTCTTGAAAAGCCACGCGATTATTGGCGTGTTCAAATTCATTTTGTGTTATGTTTAGATCATCAAATAGCTCTCGTGCATCATTGTACACTCTTTCACCAGTCAAAGCATCTTTTACCATTGTGAGGATTTGTTTTGCTTTTTCTGTCTCATTATCATTTTCATTTTCACAACCATCAACCGGTTTGATGAAGAAAGTCTTTTCAGATGGTGGTCTTGGAAAATTAAATCTGCATGTAGTTCCTTTTTTCTTACATGACTTTGAGTGATTTTTACTGTGGATTTGAACACTACTAACTATTTCATGAAGTTCTTCATCTTCCTCCTCATCTGGCATATTGCATGCAATATACTTATCAATAAAGTTTAGTACTTCTTCGTCTGGATCAACACCTAATTCAGGTGCATCTTCAACCCAAAATAAGCAATGTGTGTGGGGGGATCCCCGTTGCTGAAATTCAATTCTATAGAAGTAATCTCTTACTTTACCAATTGGTTGTGCTTTAGATAAAATTACTTTCTTCAAAAACGTGTGGAAGCGTATGTCAAACATTCTTGCAATCGTAACAGGATTAGATTTCAAGAGGTTGCATTTTTCTGCCCAATCCAAATCACTTAATTTCCTTTTATCTCCGGTTTGACTTAATAACGTATTCATGATTTCAGGCCATCTCATATCGGCAGAAGAAAATGAAGCAAACCAGGTTGGTTTACCAAGTTGTCTCACCATAGCTAATACATCTTTTTGTGTTGACTGCCAGTAAGGTGGTGTTCCACGTATATTTTTTAAGAATTTATAACCTTTGTCTGATTTTAATATTTCTTGGATTTTGCTAGCGTTTCTTAAATCTGATACAGTTATTGAATTAGACTCATCATTTTTATCTGAACCTTTTCTCAAGGCAATAGATACACTCGACATCATCTGCTGAATTTCATATATGCATTGAGCATAAAAGATAAATTCTGTACTTCGGGCAAATCTGTTATCTACATGCATTAATCTGTTATGTAAATAACGCCCAAGAGTTAGGTTCACAGTTCTGGCATCGTGATACGTTGGCTGACCTGTTGGAAATAGCACAGGAAAACATTTTGCTTCATTACTGCCATCCCTTAAAAGTGCGACAGGACTATTGCCTTCACAAGGTGCACAACAAATGATATCATCAAAGTATTGATCTAGAATCTCTTGTCTTAAATCAACTGGTTGCAAACACGTATCTAATTGAATGCCACCTAAACGTTCATCTGGGTCTTCATCTGCATCACTTTCCACTAAAGACTGATTATATACATCAGGATTATCTTCACTGGTTTGTTCTGAGAGATAATTGTTCCATTCTTTATTAATAGTTATATCAAAATAATACTTGTTATTCTTCTGTAAATACTGCAGAGCTCTTAAAACTTTCATTTTGTTAACAAATTTATATTCATAATGACCTTTGTATGATAATTTCCTCTTTAACTTGACGCGAATCATTTGATCATGACTTTCTGGTCGAGGCAAATTTTCGACTGTTTCAATAGTCTTTGAAGGCACACAGACAACTGGACCATGTACGCCATGCTGTCCGCCTTTGGGCAAGTTCATTAATTTCATAAAAGGAATGTTCATTGCGATCAAATGCTGTTCTAAATTATTTAAATCCTGCAGTTCATCTGGAATATCATGTAATTTTAAATTGTTAATTGCTGCTTCTCCAGGTAATTCGTTAGACAGCAGTTTCCTATGGCACGTAAAACAGATCCACAGACAGTTCCTCGCTGATTTAGCAACTTGACATTCTTCATCACATTCTGCACTGCAAATGTGGAGGTAGTTCTCATTTATGCATGTTTTATTTTTATATTTTGTTTTCATGCATTTTAAAACTTGACTTTGAAATAACACTTTCAAACACACACAACAAACAAATTCAGGACCATGAGCAATAGTTTTTCTGAAGTTTTCTAAAACGTAATCATTGTTGCTCATTCTCGTTTGTTTCCTTTTCCGATATCTCGAGTTCTGTTCTGCTATTTTTTGTCTAAATTCTGGACTACGTTTGTATTTTACATTCAATGAATATTTCATCTTTTCTCTGAAGTCGGAGTTACTTTGATATTTTTTTCTCAATTTTTTCTTCAGTCTCTGTCTAAAATGTGAATTATTCCAGTATTTTTGTTGAATCCTTTCTCTCATCTTTTTCTTAAAATTCTGTCTAAAATGCGAGTTACGCCAATATTTTTCTGTCCAAGCTTCTCTCATCTTTTTCTTATACTTTTGTTTAAACTTCGAGTTACACCAATATTTGTTTTTTTAGTTTCTCTCATCTTTTTCTTAAAATTCTGTCTAAAGTTTTCATTCAATCGATATTTCTCAAGGAAAACATACTTTATCCTTTTTTTGTATTCATAATTCATTTCATATTTTTTCCTCTTCACATTAAGCAATTTACGTTTGAAGTCAAGATCAGTTTTATACTTTTGTTTTTTCTTTTCTCTCACTTGTTTCTGTTTGTTTGATTTATATGTAGCATCAGAATACATATTTTTCTGTGCCTCTTTTCCTTGAATTTGTTTCTTCAGTCTGTACGTAGGATCATTTGCATATTTCTTTCTCATTGCACATGCTTTTTTGATATTACGCAAATTCTTAGAACCATTATTTATTTCCTGTTTGGTTTCATTTTTTATATATTCGCACCTTTTTTTTTGCACGTTTGATTCTCATTCGTTCTTTACTCTGTCGCCTTATAGCATCAGCACTTTTCTTCTTTCTAATCTTTTGTTTCTGCGTAGTCTTTCCTTCATGTGTACTGTCAATATCTTCTACGCATCTGCTATGTTTGAGTTTTGGTTCCATATATTCTTCCAAAGTTTCATTACAATCACTGAATATCTCATCTTCTCCCACACTCATAAATTTTCGTTTCTTTGTATGTTTAATATCAGTATTTGGAATACACTTGGTTTGAATAGAGTTGTTTGATATATTTGACAAATTTATTTCTGTCATATCATTCGAATCTGTTTGTTGTGTGTGCTCAAACAGATGTAAATTGTTGTTATTGACAGATTCAACCACATTGAAATGGACATTTTGCGTATATACAATATAAATCCCGCTTTCAGATGTGACAATATTTATTCCACCGGGTTCCTTTGCAGAAAATAATTGCCAACACAGCACTTGATCGTTATATGAGTAGATATCAACATTGAGCAAATTTGCTATAGCACTAATTTCAGTGTCAGTAGCCCATATAGTATTGTCCATTATTCTTTGTTTGAAAATGTAATCTCGTACTGTTAGAAATTCTGGTCTCAATGTATTACGAAACAATTCATTGGTTTGCAATAAATGTCTGACAGTTGCTTTTCTCAAAATAGAATGATTAGCTTGAGTTCCAGAAATTGCGTATGAAATGGCACGGAAAAAACAGTTGCCATCAGCAATAATGTTTTTAATACGTAAAGGGGTTCCTATGTATGTACTTGTGTTCAATGCAGGGTTATGATTTCCACCAGTATAATTTATGCCTAATTTAGTACACATCATTTTTTTCTCTTCTTCCTGGAGCGGTAAAAACTTGAAATATTTGTCAGGTCTTTCACCGTGTGTAATATTGACAAATTCAATATCTTCATCACTTTCATTTATATCGGTTTTTTTGTTTTGCACATGTACCTTATTTTCACGTGCTGTGTTTTGGTGATACTCTGAGAAAGTACTTTCAATAGTGTGCTTGCATGAAACATCATCAGTAGTCCTTTTTTCTGGAAGATACTTCGTGCTTGCAGAGTCAGACATCTTTGGTATTGTACAATTTCTCAGTCTATGAAGTATGATTTTAAATTCTTTTAGCTGTATAGATTGCCCGTGAAAAATATATGTTTTTTTCGTGTCTTGATATATTTCATTGGTTAGCATTTGATCCTGAACTCGTTTATTCTGATAACTTCCACAAGAGTGTTTCGTATTAACTATATCAGGAATGCATTTGGGGTTCATTTCACATTTTCCTACACTCTTAATATAAGTACGATCTTCAATTATATTTGATGCACTTGGCATTTTATCCATAGTCATATGATTTGATATTAATGCATTTTGATATAATTTTTTTTCATCACTTGTATCTGAATCCGAGTCTATACGATATCTGCACACTTTACGTTTGAAGGGCAAATCCAAATCACTGTCTGTCTCTTGCTCATATTCATGATCAATCTCCTTATTTTCATATGTTGCTGGTGCTTTTTCTCCAGAAGTTTTAACATCTCTACTGGTATGTTCACCAGCACTACTTGACGTGGACATAGATTGTTCTAAACCATGTATAGTTTTAGTTTGGGGTATTTCATTACTTTGATTGTACACATTAACAAGAAGGTTCTTACCGAAATTGGACTGCACATTAACACCAGTTAGTTCAAACTGCGTAGTCTTCACATCGCAACCCATCGATAGTGCCAATTTTACACAATGCTTGTGGACACCTTGCCACGATGAAGTATGTAGTAGAATGTTGTTTCCCAGACTACTCACACAGCCTTGTTGATTCCTAGCGTGTGGGTCAAAGATAAAGTATCCAGTGAGATGTTTAATTATGGCAAATGTACTTCCATTAAAGTTCATGAAGCATGCATAATGTTTGCACAATTCTCCTTCAAGGGCTTGCTCTAATGAAATCGCACCATATTCGGCCATATCTTTTGGATCTCCATCTATAATACCAAAGACCGAGTCATTATAATGAATTGTAAAGCTGTCATCTAAAACATCCAGTTCTTTGGGCAATTCAGAAATCATTAATAGCTCCTTATTCATTGTCGAATCTTTCTGAATATAACAATATAATTCATTACCAAGAGTCAAAATTGTATCAAGATCTTGAGCTTTAAGGCCATTTGCATTCCTCTTTGTTGAATAGAGTATACTTACAAGACTATTTGCAACACACTGTTTTCCTCTTGAACTATGAAATCTGTGATGACCTTGATTAAAATTACCTTGTGCAATAGGAGTAATCCGAGAAGAAGCAGTGCTGTCATGGACAATTTGATCTACATTTAAAGACTTGGATTGTAGGTCTTTTTCACTTAAATGACAACTGTACAAATTAGTCTCATTTTCAAAAGTTTCATCACGACGATTTGACTTCATTTCATTAGTGTCAAAACATGGAGTAGGCAACATATTGTGTGAATGTCCTGTATTGTGCTCTTCATCTTTGCTATTAATAGATTCTTCTCCTTCCCCAATTTCATTAATTTCATTCAATTCGGATTTTCCATCAACATTCTGTTCAATATGTACACTACCAGTAATTTCACATCCAACTTCAACTCGGTTGATTTTCATATCATTGCTTTGAATTTTTTCCTCAGATTTTGTGTCGAGTTTGTCTTCATCTATGAGGTCACATTTCTTTGTAGAATACTCATCAGAGTTCAGTTTGTTAGGTTCATTTTGTTCTATATTTTCATTGCCTTTAGATCTATTTTGTTCGTGTTCATTTACCTTCGATTTCACCTCGTCCGATTTTGACTTGGTTGCATTAGACTTTTTCTTACTTTTGACAAAACGTCCCTTCTTCCTTGCCTGGTGTTGTCGCCAGTCATTTCCTCCAGCATATATTCCGAAGTTCGTCCGTTTACCTGGTTTGATCTTTGCATTCCTCCTCACCTCCTGTAAAGAATGTGAGTACGCGTCAGTATAAACATTATACTGCTCTTTTGTTCGAGGCGTTACATTATGTATCATATCAGAGTGTATTTGCATCATTTCAATCTCCTTGTGTCATTATACAACTTCATTGAACGTGGTGACTGCACACAATACGTGTAACAACGTTTCTGTGTAAGCTTGTACACTATTTTCCACTGATGCTGTCGGATACTTCTTATTCACATTCTGTTCATTAAATTTCGTATTTTTCCTTTGATTTTGTTTCATTTTAGCAAGTTTGTCTTTGTTTTTACTATTTCTGTTCTTACGCCTTTCATAGAAGTGTTTCATGGCCTTTCCAATGTAGGTTACACCAGGTTCTAGAACAACACCATTCACTGATCTCTTTGCCGAGTGCTTAATTTCATTCGTGTTAGTTTCTCTTTTTATCGTTGAAAGGAATCTTTGCTCTTCTTTTCTCTCCAAGATTTGTTTTCTTCTCGATTTCACAGTAACCCATTCGTTACAATCTAGTTGTTCACTTTCCAAATTCCCAACAAGTGTTTGCGATTGATTTTGTACTATGAAGTTGCGTTTTTCTTTATGACAGTGGGTTGTTTTTGATTCTTTTAAGCACCGCCTTTCTGTGAAGACCTTTTTCTTTCCTTTAACATACCTTTTCTTTGATCTCGCGAATTTTCTTGTGTCGTCTTTCTTACCCGAGGATTGCGACAGTTTACAATCGGTCCCAGACTCCACTTTATAATCATTTTCTGTCTGAAGAGGTTCATACCTATTCAAATGAAAAGGAATACACATTTGGTCAAACACACGATGAGCAATGTTATTATTGCCGCAACATGAACAGATCCAGATTAACCTTGCATTTCTTAGATCGTCTCTACACAAAAATCCCATACATTCGACATGATAGTGATTATCACAAGTCTCACAGATGGTTGTGGTGTCGCTTTCTTTGATATCATTTCTACAGACACAACATTTCTCATACGTTGGATTCATTGATAAACAGCTAGACAGTGTGTCCAGAATTTCCTGAATTATATTCAGAAACTCGGAACTTGCCATCATGTATTTCGTTTGTTTCAAGACGGCTATTAACAGTTTCAACTGCTACAATCAATCTCTTCACTAATATATCAAATGTTTTTCAAACCTATATACTTGTATTTGAATTACAACGCCCCTTTTTCGTAAATTTTAGAATTTTGTAATTTCTTAAGTGACGAAACTATTTCCTTTGCAAGATTCTGACAAGTGAACTACGGATTGATAACACCCTGGGGATAGCACCTTTTATTGCCGTAAGATGGCGTTTTTCAAAAATCTTTGTTGGACACAAAATATGCACTTGATATTTCAGCGACTTTTACCTTTACCTTAGATGTTGCTTTTCAAGGAAGCATTAACAAAATGTTGTCGTAAGATGGTGCTTTTGAAAATAAGTTTTTGTTGTGCAAAAATTATGTGGACGTATTTTTGTTATAAATATAATCGTTTACTGTTATTGTCTTAAGATGAGCTTTTCTAAAAATGACACTACGCAGTAAGATAAGACTCTTTTACTGTTGTCGTAAGGTGGCGTTTATCAAAACAAGATCTGGACACAGTTTTTGGACTTTACTTTAATGAGGTAGTCGTTTAATATTTCCTTTCTTGATACGTTGTATGATCTTTATTTTATTTTTTTTGAGTCTACGTTTTTTTCTTTCACACGGCTTTTGAGGCTATTATAGCTTACTGTGAATTTACGTCTTTCTCTTTTAATACTATATTTCAAGTTTTAAATTCAGATTTAAGGGTAAGGTTTAAGAATTAGGTTTGAGATACGGGTTCAAAGGTTCAAGATTCACATTCAACAGTAACGTTCAACATTAACATTCAACATTCAACATTCAAGTTCACTGTTTCAGTTTCAACATTCAAGTTCACTGTTTCAGTTTCAACATTCAAGTTCACTGTTTCAGTTTCAACATTCAAGTTCACAGTTTCAGCATTCAACTTCACAGTTTCAGTTTCAGCATTCACGTTCAATGTTCAGTTTCAAGATTCAGTTTCAAGATTCAGTTTCAATGTTCAGATTCGTGTTGATTCTGTTTCCAGAATCGGCTTCTTGTTGATTCTGTTTCCAGAATCAGGTTCAAGGGTTACGTGTCAACATGGAGCCGTTACACAAAACAATAGTTCTGCGTGCATATCACTCCGACGCAAACTAAGTGGCAATTAAGGGGCCACTTGAATTTGGTCTCGTAAATATGCACTGAAAAAACACAGGATAGAAAGTTACACACACAAAAAAGTAACAAAGACAATACAAGGACGGAAGATTGCTAGTCACACACGGTGCTAAGAGCACTGGACAACACAAAGGCAGAAAGTATAACATACAATCTCGGTCTCTTCGAAACTTCAGTCACCGACCTGCAATGAAAAAAAGAAAAAAAACAATTACACGTCTGCACTCAGACGACTATATATTACACATCCTAAAGATAATAGCATATACTGGCTTCTGAAAGATAATACCGCATAATATTAATGTGCATATTTAACAATAATGAAGTAGTAAGAATGCTTAAAGCCCGAATTTATTTTGGAGGATTTTCTTAGTTGAAAGCTTTATACCCAAAGGTCATATCACACCAATAACAGATTCTGAATGTCTTTCGTTTTTTTTTCTAAAATTAATTAATGAAAAATCTCGGGGAGGGGGGACCCCTGAGATTTTTCGGGGTACCCCGAGATTGTTTACTACATTTTACATCATAGCATCCAAAGGGTTACTAAGGTGTTAAGGTTATCCGAGTTATATCTCATCAGGAAGAGCAGAGTCTGTTCTTCCTGATGAGGTATAACTGGGATAACTTTAACACCTTATTAACCCTTTAAATGCTATAATGTAACATAGTCAAAAATCTCGTGGTACCCTGAAAAATCTCGGGGTCCCCCACTGGCCACTGGCTAACATTTACCACAGTTAAAAAAAAAATCTGAGCTACATGATTCCCCATGCTACCAGTGTCTTTGATAAGGTCTAAAAATGAAGCCCTCAAAAAAAAATCAAAATGATTTTCAGTGCTTTAAAAAAGTGAAAATCGTAAGTTGACTGGATTCACCTGCCCATTTCCTCCCATAAACTTACTGTGTGTAGATCTAGGCTATTTTTTACTCGCCCCGAGAATATTTGTTTATTTATTCATATCTTGCCAGTGGCGGCATAAATTTCCAAACTTTTGCATTGTAGGGTGTTTATTTGTCCATTCAAACACTACTATGTAGCTCAGATAGCAAAGTTTAACAATTGTTTTAAACTGAAGTTATACAAATAAAAAAATAAAACGAAAGACATTCAGAATCTTTTTATTAACGAAATATGACCTTTGGGCACAAAGCTTTCAAATGAAAAAAAAAAATCCCCAAACTAAACTTGGGCTTTAAAGGCATCGTATAACAATGTTTACAGTTTACAAAATAACAAAATCTGAGCTTTATGATTCCTCATGCTACCAGTGTCTCTAATGACATCTAAAAATGAAGCCCTGAAAAAATTGCAGTTCAAAACGATCATTAAGTACTTTTAAAAAGTGAAAATCATTGAGCAGCCATTACAGTTATTCCCCATTTTTCTCAGCTGAAAATAATTCATGTGCTGACTTTTATCTGTACATATTTTACTGATGACAGCATACTGTCTAAACTTTTTAATTAAAAAAGATACCGTGTTTGATGTATCCCGAAAATTAATCAATATATCATGAATTATAGAATTTGAAATTATGGAATCAAATATACCAAAGAGACAAAAGTATTGAATACAAATTTGAAAATTTCTTATAAACCCTATTACAGAATTTAATTAAAAAATACGGAAAAAAACGTTACTTAACAGTTGATCCTCAAGGTACATAAGTATTAAATCCACGTTCTAATCAATTTGATTTCTAAATTCAAAACACATTTTAATTGCATTCTTGTAGGTTTTTCTATAAAATGAAAAGAAAAATAAAGAATATTGTATTATATTTTTGATTTCTTAGAAAAAAATGCTTCATGGACTTTCCTTCATGCAAATTTATTAGAACCAGGACAATTTCTTAGTTATATCAGAATTTTGTTTTAACAGGGTTGGAATAAAAGTACAAAAGAAATTATGTGCTAATGGGAAATGTCTTATATATTCTGAGAGTCTACTGTATCAAATTGATTATAAAGGCAAAGTATATCAATGATAGGCTATTTGTCATTTTGGATTTTGCAAAAAATATATATATTTATGATAGCCTAACACTACCACAAAATTTTAACACACAAATAATACAACTAAAGGTTTTCATATCACCAACCACGTTAGGACGAAAATCACCGATGTAGGTCACACAGGTAATATCCAAATCTGCAATTAAAAATAAATACCAGCAATCAGTAAAAATGTAAACATATATCACTTTAAGTATGTAACACTCAATGCATGTAGAATTGGATCCACATACAATTACCATCACCATTATTGAAAGTTTATTAAAATTGATTTCAAGGCAATCTATTACAATTTGATCAAGCATGAATTACAAAGAAAAACAATCAAACACAGTTACGATTACAGAAATACGATTGCATAGATGTGCAATGTTCATGGAATATTACCGAATTACAAAAATATGTAACTAAAAGGCTGTGTAAATTGCACATAATATATAGGCAATCGTTAAAACAAGAAAATGTGCACACTTACGCACACATACAGACACATTCTAATGAATACACAAACGCATGTACGCTCTCAAACAATTACACATAAACATATGTACATACTCACACATACATTACCCACAATCATAAACGGATACAGCCAAACCCCGAGCCACTCACGTGCAGGCATGTTAACAAACATATGCAATTATACATAAACACACACACACACACACACACACACACACACACACGCACACCCGAAACCCACGCACGCACGCGCACGCGGCACAACGCACGCACGCACACAGCAACACACACACACACACACACCACACAACACACACGACACACACACACACCACCCCACAGCACGTCACACACACACACACGTTCAAATTCGTTCAAATTCATAAATATACATGTACATATACGTAACATGTAATATATGTCAACATGTTCATAACACAGAGGTGGGGACTTTATGCCTCCTAAAACCTCTGGGCACATTGTGTTCATACAACATGGAATAATTATTCAAAAATTTCGCCAAATTATATTTACATTACATGAAAAGGGTGCTTAGAAAAAATGTTAAGATTACAACTGACGTTAAAAAAATGAATAAAATCAATTCACCTTACAGGAAATATTAAAAACACCAGTTAATGTGGTGTTTAACCTGGTGTGTGGTGTTAAGGCATAAAAGTCTACATTCACGGTTGATTTACATTTTGCTGTTCAGAATTCTGATCAGGTATATAATTCGGCTGTTTCAACGGTATTCAGCTCTGCATTTGTTTTCTGTCAAGTTTTGTTGTTTCTCAGATTGTAGACCGTTACATGTCTCTTTTCTGCTTGCGGGTCCTGTAGTAATAAAGAGGGTATCCCTTGACAGGCGAAGCACAACTAGTTCATTCTTTTTCATCGTGTTTGTTATTGATAGAGTTTCTACAAAGTTATGGGAATTATTACGTCGCATAATGATTGACAAGCAGGATTTGGAATGCATTACACCTTCATTATGCTAAGTACGCATTATATTCATCATGTCATGATCTGAATTTTCAACTAATATTATGATTTATTTATTTGAACGCTCTAAAAGGCCCAAAACAGTTACCAGGATAGATTCAATCGCGGTCGTGTTAAAGACAAAACATACAAAAGAGAAAGTGCAATACAATACAAAATACACAAGGATATTAAGCACTTTCTTCAAGGAATCCAACACAAAATGCAAATTCATATCACCAGTAAATGAAAATTGATTAAATTGTGCTTATTGATTATTGGATATACTACTTCTATAACTACTACTACTACTACTACTACTACTACTATTACTATTACTACTACTATTACTATTACTACTACCACTACTACTACTACTACCACTACTACTACTACTACCTATTACTATTACTACTATTACTACTACTACCACTACTACTACTACTACCACCCCTACTACTACTACTACCCCTACTACTATTACTACTACTACTACTACTACTACTACTGCTACTACTACTTCTACTAATACTACCCCTACTACTACTACTACTATTACTACCACCACTACTACTACTACTACTACTACCACTACTACTACTACTACTAGTAGTTAAGTACTACTTATCATCATCATTATAATAAAAATGGTAGTATTAATAATCAGAATGTTATTTTTATTATAGTTATTGTTATATGATTATCATTTTATCATTATAAATACAACTACTACTTATTTGTCAAATCAAACATTCACATACAAATCTGCAACAATATAAACAACATCAGTTTTACAAAGTATTCAAATATTGAAAACAGCCATATGAACGTTAAGGTGAGAAAAACCTTTACTTGAGAACTCTCTTCCGAGGGTCATTTTCCCAAATAATGTGGCTGCGTAAAGTAAATAGACGTTTCTAAATGAATATGATTTACACATGAACACTTTGAATAACACATAAAAAATGATACTTAATACGTAACGACATCAACGTGCCTGGGGCAACTTTATCTTCATTCGATCCCAAAAGTAGAAAAAATACATAACACATAACATAACATACAAAAACATAACATAACATACCATACAAAAACACATATCTAAATATGGCACTAAGGTCATTAATAGATGGAGTCACCGAAGGGACGTCAATATCCCAAGTCATATTTAAAATAAACAATAGAATTAATAAAACATTTATTATAAAATATTTATATAAGCAGTCACATATTTCACCAAATGAGTATAAGATCTAAATAATTCATAAAACATCACAAAGATATTAAAGGCATGAGGCGCTCATAATCAATGTACCTACAATACCATTCGCTTGCCCCTATTGCAAGGCCGTGCGTAACAACAGTCGTGGAGCAGCGAACAGAATTGCCGTGGAGGGAAGGGCCGTTGTCAGTTGGGTCAGTTCGCCTTTCTTCTGTTGAATAATTGCTGCATAGGGAAATGTACACAATTTGTGCGCGCTCGTTTTTTGAAAGTAAACGGGCATTCCCGAATATTCCCCGAGGTGGACCATCTCCAAAACATCTCGATATGCCACTTTTCGGTACCTTTAAACATATTATATGTAACCATATAAACAAACGAAATAAACCAGCGTGGAGGTATAACCACCCATCACCTATAGGTGAGCGGCGAGAGGCCAAAAATTTTGAGTTTAATCCTCCCGGCTGGATTATGGCTAAATTATACCTTATTTTAAAGGAAATTTTCTGAATTTTTTGAAATTAAGCATATTATTTGCCGTATCGTGTAGCATCACCATGGAAACCAGCTTTGAATAGACCACGCCCCTTTTTGTACCAAAAATACAAAATTTAACACTATGAAAATTTTACATGTAATTTTATCGTTTTGGTTATTGATGTACCTTTTTGGGGTATGAAACCACGGTATATGTAAAGACGGAAATGTCCTGGACAACCAAGCATGAAAATGAAGAAAATATTTCGCTAATCTTGTTGCCTAGCAACATCATTTTCCCTAGCAACCATTTCATCTCATGCACAAATGGGTGAATTTTCCATTTTTAATGCGATTTTCTTTTTGTAACTACATAAAAATAATACTAAATACCTTTCATTAATACAATATCATTGATTTGATACTAAAGTGATGTCTGAGTTGGCAAATAACCATAGCAACCGTAATATGTCAGGAAGAAATTTGTTATACTACACTAAACCTAACCATACACACCTTAAAAAATGTAGTTTTTATGGCATAATTACTTAGGACCGAGCTCTATTAGTCAATTAATTATTTGTGGGTTGAGAAAAAGCACATTATCATACTGAAAATGACGAAATATGCATTAATCTTTAAACCTTATATAATCCATCACAATCTGAAGTATTATTAAGTCTCCATGCAGACAATTTGGTTGCCTAGCAACAAAAATTTGCTTAGCAACCACACCTTTTATGGTATTTTGCGTTATACCCGTAGAGATAACTGGCTTTAATTAGATTTTTCTTTTTTTTTCCCTGGATAAGGTCTGAAAGTCTTTTCTTACGTAAAATTTTGTGCTGAATCCGATGAAAGTACTCTAATTGGCCCCATTCATGACTGTTATAGAGTTTTGGGCCATTTTGGTGCAAAAACCTCAATTTTATTATTTTTGGTAAAAAGCAGATTTGGGGGTCAAAATTGTATAAAAGTAAGGCCAAACAGACCTAATATATGTAAAACAGCATGCTGATTACAATGAAAATAATCTTATGAACCTCACTTTAACACATTTTTGTGAAATTGGTAATTTTTGGTACAAAATGTCAAATTTTATCATTTTTGGTCAAAAAATAAGAATTTTAGCTGTAATTCAGTATTGGTTCCAAAATTTTGACAAAACTTCTCAGCTCAGAAACTTGTGTAGATATCTAGCAAACATGATTCCTGTTCTTCAGTTTTTGTTTTGGCCGTTAGGTTGATTTTAGGGCTAAAAGATTCAATTTTAGTCATTTTTGGTTAAAAATAATGTTAAGGGTGTAGTACTGTATTTCTCATGATGGTGGCTAGGCCTATGCGATGCCGGTCCTATAAAATAAGCGTGGTGATTACCCAAAGTAGTGAACTAGTCATGATATTTTGATTTGGGGGCATTTTGGGGCTAAAAATGAACTTTTTATCATGCTGGTAAAAAAAAATGATATTTTGAGTTGAAACTGTTTTTAGGAAGGGTGCAAAATGCATGACTGATGCAAAGGAAGATACAAATGACCCCCAAAAATCATTTTATAAAAACAACGTTAGGCAATTTGGTTAAAATTGCAATTTTGTAAACAGGAAAATTCATGATCGAACTGATTAGATTTCGGTGTCCAAAGGTCAAATGTCTAAGGTCATGAGGTCCATACTTGGTCTCTTTATTGGGGTAACGTAAGAACGGCTTATCGGATTTTGGTGTAACTTGGATGAAGTATGCATTATAACCCATCAATGAACCGAAGAGATTTCAGAGTTGAACGGTTAAAGGTCACTGGTAACGATACCTATTACATTACAGGTATGGGCTCGTTTCCACTATAACTTAAGAACAGCTGCTTAGATGTTGATCTATTTTGGGTCAAGTAAGAGGCACCAATGACTTATATATGTCTGATCTGGTATCATCACCATGGTGAGTTTAGAATTTTTTATCAGATTGAGTACAAGCATGCATGAGGCTTTTTAGATGGGGAGATTATTCCACAAAACATTTCCGGGGAAGGGGGGTGGGGTGGCCCATACGAATATCCCCCACTTTTCACGAAAAAGTATTTTGTTATCAATAAATCATTGATAAAATTGTTAATGTAGCTAGAATTTCTTCTCAAATGTCGTTTAAATGCTAAAAATCGCCCAATTCTAGTTCTAAACAACCTAAAGATCTGGCTCGGTCGCTTCGCTCCCTCATTTGCATTTTCTCTCAATTTTAACATATTTTGGCCACGAAAAATTCCTTCATATTGGGACAAAGACAAAGACAAAGCGATATATTTGCCATCCCACCACAATAGTTTCTTTGGGTTGGCGACTGCCTCCTGCGCTCCCCTGCCCCTGAAAATGCTAAAGACATTATCTTTCTGAGTTTTTCAATATCTCCCATTCACGTTTATTACTAACATGGTTTTTGAGACTGTGTTAAGAATAATATCAGAACCATACCCCCTTGTATAAGATGTTATTGTACATCATGCAGTCTTACAGATACTACATATTATCTCGCCCGCTTTGCTCGCTCGCACATAGATAAAGGTCATGAAAACCTACGGCAAAGTTTCATGTCTTACTGTATATTATTTTTATATTGCAGCAAAAGATCAAGAAACACAATTCCTATAGGCCAAAAATCTAATCAAATAAAGGGCGTACCGCAATATTTTGCATGTTGTAGATGTCCCCTTTCAAGATATAGCCCTTGATTTGGGGGTCCCCAAAATTGGAAATTTCAGCTAAAATATTGCGATCACCCCACTCCTCCGACCAGATTTACACTCATGGTTTGACTAGATCATCGACTTCTCAATGTTGAATATTAGGTACATGTATGTGGATTATAGTCACTACCTCAATGAATTGAACACCCTGACATGTGACACGTACCCATATACTGAATATTTAGCAAAATGTGGCAGTGAAATTAGCAATTTCAACACATTCATTCACAAGTTAGAGGCATTAGTCACTTAAACAAGGTGGTTCGCGAACGAGTCTCGCCTGATTTCGCGATCAATAAAACATGCAATATGACCTTTTCACCCCTAGATGACCTTTCACCTCACCATCTTCATCAACACATGTGTCATTACTGAAGGATCATTTGTACCAAATGTGAACAAAATTGATGCACAAAAAAAGGAAATGAGCGAAAGTTAAACAAAAACTTTAAGAAAATGATGCACATGACCTTATATCATTTGACCTTTTGACCCCTAGATGACCTTCGACCTCATCATCCTCATCAACACACATGCGGTACACCCAAGGATCATTTGTACCAAGTGTGAACATAATTGTAGCAGGAATAAAGAAATGAGAGCAAGTTGAACAAAAACTTTAACATTTTCGTAACAGGCCAACAGACTAACAGACAAACATACCAACAGACCAACAGGAAAAGCGATTACCAGGTCTCTGCCGAACTTCGTTTAGGCGAGACAAAAATCAAATGCACCTTACCTTGCGAATTCACTGCCATAAAAGGATAAAATTTGAGCGTTTTTTTTTTTGGAAGCGGGGGGGGGGTGTGTATGAAATCAGCCCAAATATTACAAGTTTCCCTTTCTGGAATTAGTAGCACTATTTGGGGAAACAGTAGGCTTTGCTTATCCACAACATAGCTAAATTGATTAGCCACAAATAAATGAAAAATTTCCCTTTGTTCTACAATCTAAAAAATGTAATTATCGTTTTTTTCTAAAATCCTCTAACC
>JZLH01S0036712.1:3009-13645 GCA_001188425.1 Eucidaris tribuloides
AGTTGATGTGTTTGGTTACTTACAACGGATGTGAAGAAAGCATCAATTTTGTTATTTGAGAGGGTTTAACGTCCACTATTTGATATCGGCTTTATGTGTTTTATATCCTGCAGGCTCGCCTGTTCAAGTTGTACAGTGTCTATATGAAGAGGTTCGCGGACAGTCTGTCGATGTTGGCGTATCACATTGGTTCTTCGCAGATGTTCTACCGCTTCATGGAGGTAACATTAAAAGCTGCAAATTATTCCAATTTAAGTCCCCGGTTTAGAAATTGTAGTATGTGTGATATATATGTATTCAAATGTTATGCATACCTTTCAAATATTATTCAGTATGTACCATTCATTCAGGACATAATTATTCATAAATTAATATATAATCCCTAATTATTAATCAATCAATAAATGAATGAATATAAATATTGATTAGATTGATTTAATTATTAGATTATAGTGTATTTAATGAGATATTTTCTTTCAGAATGTCCACAGTTACCAGGTACCATGAAAACTTAAGACCTTTTAGTGGTTTTATAACTATTTTTATCAATTTTCCGACTTCATTTGTCTGCTATATCTTCTACAGAGACAGTTTGCCGAGAATGGCCAGGGTTGGGTACTTTTATTTGCAGCTCTTATTTATTTATTTATTATCTATCTATATATTTCATTTGGATTATACTATGCCCTAATGGATAAGATCTTTTGTTTCATAATTACTCATCAAATTTCTGATTTCTTTTGTCTGCTATATCCTCTACAGAAACAGCTAGCCGAGAATGGCCAGGGTCGAATAGATTTATTTACAGACTTATTTATTTACTTATTATTCATATACCCTGATAGATAAGACCTTTTGTTCAATAATTATTTCATCATATTTCCGATTTCTCTTCTCTGCTAACTTTAACAGAAGCAGCTTTCTGAGAATGGCCAGGGAAGGATAGATCCGGTGACATACCTGATGGCGCCACTCCAAAGAATAACCTACTATGTCAGGTCTATGGAGGTAACTTGACATTAAACACATTGCTTAAGATTATGGAGGTTCAATTAAAAAAAAAAGCCAAACTGGGTTATCTGACGTACATGATAGTGCTTGAATGGACATATAAACACATTAAAATACAAAACTTTAGAAAGTTATGCTGCAACTAGCAAGATATGTAAGGATAAAAACACACACACTTGAATAAACTATCCGGAGGACACTAAAAATAATGTACCCACAGCATTCTCAGTGGATAATATGTGTGTAGTGTAGCAGTTTCAATATTCCATTGTTGATTTGTACTTCAACTGTAATGTTTAAAAGGAACCATGAACATTTACTGCAACACGTGAGTGAATATAGCAAAGCCTTTGTGAACTTCGATAAACTTAATGTTTACCGGTGTGTTGGTGTGTTTATGATTTCATAGTTTGTTTTCATTCATATACCGTACCTATTTACTTGGTCTTATTTACTTATAAAATATCTTATTGACATATTATTGTTTATCAATTTAATTGATTATTTATTTTTATTTTTTTTATATGTATGTATGTATGTATGTATGTATGTATGCTTGTATGTATGCATGTAGGTATATATATATATATATATATGGATGCATATTATTATATTGACGTATGTGTGTATGAATATATACATGTACTGTATGCATACAGTGCAGATATATTCGCCTAGCTGAACATCATTGGATTATTTACTGGTTGTCAACTTCATTTACGTAGCTGGTCATGAAATTAGAATACTTTCAATTTCTTTAATTAAAATAGTAGTTATTCATTCATTTATTTATCACAATTCATGCAGGGCTCCTTGGGAGAGCAGTTTTTTTAATTGAAAAGACTACCCTGCTTAAATAAAATGGAAAAAATAAATAGATAGATAAATAAATAAATACATACATACATAAATACATAAATAACACATAAATCATCTTTATTTCAAATCAAATCAAATTAAAAGATGTAACAAACAGATATACCCAGGTCCTCTGCCTGAAGAGAAGGAAATATTCTTTCTCACCTGGCTGTAGGCAGGGTTACAAACTCAGAAACAAAAACAGGTTTTAACAAACACAATACATGTAGTAACAATGTGAAAACAAAATAACAAAACGATAACAAAATGCCTGTGCCGTATCAGTCTAGATAATTTGTTGAAAATGTATTGATGAAATTAATAATTATTTTGGAATTATTCGTAGCTATTTGGGGAAAATAGATTTTATGAATCATCATTAATTGTTTCGTGAAAAACAAATATTAAAGAATCTAAATTTAAACAAATAAAGTGTATTTTATGAATACATGTTTAACACGTTTATAATGCGTATAAATAAATAAACAAACAAATAAATAAATAAATAAATAAATAAATAAATAAATAAATAAATAAATAAATAAATTTCTTCTCCCCAGCGTTTGCTGAAGTATACCGAGGAGAGCCACCCCGATCGTTACCATCTTGAGACGTGTCTCAAGCAACTGCAAGAGTTTGTCCAAGACATGAAACACCTGACTTCAAATGATGTCCCCACTACATCCACCACGGAACCATATAAGAGAGAAAGGTATGTGAAAATTTGTACGTTATCGCAAACTTATGGAGAAGACCAAAAAAATATAAAAAAATAACGCATATTCATGATAGAAAAGTAATTTCTTTTTGCAGAAAATGGGAACAAGTACAAATAGTGAAGCAAAAGTGATGGTTATTAATGAAGCTGTAATATTACTGTTTACTATGCCTTTCACAAGTAATTATCCAAAAACTTTGTGGAAGTCACAAATTATCGTGTTTTTTTATTTATGTTTGTTGTTTGTTTCTGTGGTGCAGTGATTGATTAAATACTCAAATCAGTTTTGTACACATCATAATACGTATGACGTAATAAAACGTACTCGCGTATTACCCAGAACGAAAATATGTGACATTCATCTACTCTTCGCAAATACTTGATATCGACGTGACAGTGATTCTGGCATTAAGAACACAATGTTGTGACAGTTTCGGGGTCAATTCCTCATGGCTAGACAAGGAATATCGGAACTCAAATCTGATATGTAATTATAAATAGGTTCAAGAATCAATCATGGTCATAGATAAATTCAATGCTGACGTATATGAATAGCCTTTTAACTTCAACTCACCAGATTTTATCAATTCCTTCCAATGTAAAGATACCCTTCAGATACTGGACAATGTGATTTTCCATTTACGTTTCAACTCGTTTGGTTCTACAATTCTTCAATGTCGATATTTCCATTTAATGTAAAATTACAGACATACATACGAAGGTAGGATATTGTTAAAAGGTGCTGATTAGAACCTCTCCTTGTCCCGTATTAGGAACCTTTTAAGGTTTTTTTTCAAAGAAACAAAAAACGGTTACAACCATTTTTGGTTCTTCAAGGAACCATTTGGGCTTTTTTATACACCATTGGGGCTCTTGGTGGTATAAAGAACCCTATACAAAAATGGTACCGCCCTTTATACCATCGAAAACCCCCTAAGGTTGCAAAAAGAACCCTAATGGGTTCCTTGTAGAACCAAAAATGGTTCTAAAGAAACATTTAGAACCTTTTTTTTCTTCTTTGAAAAACCTTAGGTCCAAATACGGGGTAAGCAGAGATTCTAATCAGTACCTTTTTTCTAAGAGTGAGCAATAGTCCATTAATCAACCTATGAGATAAAACTAATTCATTGTATCTTGTTAAATCATATTGCATTCTCCAGGAGGAATAGCAAAGCATCATTTTCCAGTCATAGTAGCATGGAAACCAATCTTCGCGACAGCGGCGTCCATTCCATCGAAGGAGAACGCGGTATCACGAACACCACACCTCCGATGTCTGTAGCCGTTGACAGAGAACACTGGGTCGGTCGACCATCAGCTAAAAGCAAGACCAGACCGAGACGAAAGTCTGTGGTCATTCTCAAAGAGAATGCCGATGGCATGCCGGGGAATGCTGCGGGTCACCGTAGTAGCTACCCACCCGGGCATCAGTCGACGAGTCGGGGCCAGTACGAGGCCCAGCAAGAAATCAGGAACAGTCAATTGGTGGCGCAGTATCCAGAAAACTCAATCGTTCCAGTCCCGGGAATGATTGGCAAAGGGAACAATGCTGTTGTCTACGCGAGTGAGGATCCTCCCAACAGTAATTTAATTGATACCACAAAGAAGCGAAAGAGTAAGTCCAGTCGTATCAGTAAGTCGCGATCCCCTTCGTTTGGAGTATACGGAGAGGAGGACAGTACAGACATTGAGCGAGTGGGATACGTGCCATCCACACCGGCTAATGCTTTACCGCGCGCCAAACAATTGGGAAATGCCAGGAGATACCATAGAAACAGCATCGATGGTACTGCCATGGCATTTGGACATCATGAAATCAGTGATCGTTTGGCCGCGAATCTCGGTATGCTCGAAGAGAGCAACCTGCAAAAGATGAAGTATAGGAGCAGTGACAATATGCGTAGAGGAAGTATTACCATGGACAACCAATTCCCGCACGCGATGAGCCTCATGGACGTGAAAAAGCACAGATTAAGCAAAAGCGGTGACCTCAGAGACCTTAGTATGTCTCATCCACAAACTCATGGTGGGACTGGTGGCAGTCGCATGTATGCCAGGCGACGGAGCATCGATGTTGGGGCGTTGCAGGCCCGTATCCTCGAAGAAAGACGGAGAGAGGAATCAGCAAGGTCCAGGAAGAAATCCAGCCCTCGTTCTCCTAAATCAAAGTCCCCAACGAGGAAGGAAGCAACAACTTCTAAAGCCATGAAAGCACCTCACTCTGTGATGTTCTATCAGAGGAAGAAGCAGACATTGTCACGCAACAGGTGTTTGTTAGAACACGCCATATCCCTGCTGAAGAGGACGAGGAGATGAGAGAGATGAGGCACAGGAAGACATCTTTTAAACATTCCTTCAAGAACATCTTCAAAAGAAGGTAAATATTAAAGAATTACAATTGCCCATATTTATATATAGATTTATTGTTGAGTTTGTTCTAAAAGTGGGTAAATAATCCATGGGCGTCAACAGGCGGGGGACGGCGGGGGGGGGGGGCATCATTTGTCCCCTCCACTTTTTTGGGATCATTAGTATAAATATGTACCAAATTGCATTATTTCAAGCAGGAAATGCAAAAAGCTCCCTATCGTCGGACGGGGACACCCCCTCCCACACCCCCCTCACTCGCTTGAAATAATCCCACTTAAAGTTCAACAATTCTTCAGAAGTTGATTTTTAACAAATTCCTAGACTTTAAGAGTGAAAGTGAAAAAGTGAAAAGTGAAAGTTAAAAAAACATGTTTATATAGGGAATCGGGTCGAATATTGTGAATTCTAATGTGCGTGTTTTTACCTCGTTTAAGTGTTCCTTGTTTAAGTTTCCTAACTGCTTGGTCATCCAAATAATGACCATCCCCCAAATCTCAAATGTCCATTTTGGCAAATCAAAGAAAATAATTAATGCATTAAAGGGATTATACATATGGGAAATTTACTGTTTATGGCATACTTTTCAATCATAACTGTTAACAAATAAATTCTCCTGCAACTTTCATATTTATATATTTTACAAAACGTGTTTCAAATGTACATGTCGTTATATAACAAGGACTTGTGCAGTTCACCACTTTGTCCGGTTATTCAAGGTGTACACTGAGTTATACACTCAGCAATGTAATTCTGTGTTTTCAATGACAACAAATCGTGCTCTTTTCAAGTATTGATTGGTCGCTGGTCGGGGGAGAGGAGGTTGTACACACCCCTTTCCCACCCCGAGATTAAATAATAAAAAAAGAAACACGTTTTTGGCGCGTATTTAAAATTGTGAGACTTTTTTCTACTGCCTCTCAACTTCTCAAGGGCTGACGTAGTCATTTCTTTTGCTTTCATCTAGACTCCCATCTACTTGAATCACCCCAAATACGTTTATACCCTTGGCCTACGGAATTTATTCCTGAAGCCGCCACTAGGTAATAATAATTTGTTAGATATCGTACATCATGCATTGATCTTTTGTAAAGTTTCTTTACACAATAATTGCCAAACTATGCACGAACAACGTTTCCTCAAGGAACTATGTATGATGTCCATCCAATTAGAACATTTCATGTATATATATTTTTTTTCTCGTGTTGATTTTCCGACAGAGCTCCCGGTAGCCGTGTGGTTGAGCTGACCGATGTTGCCAACAGGCCTACCACATCGCGAGACAACAATAACTACCTGACTGTAGACTATGCGAGAGATGAGGGCGCCGCCCATTCTAGAAGTCCGAGTCCGCAGCTTCATGATCGCTCGAGGAGTCCGCGGCGTTCCGAGCGGCCAAAGAGCCCGTTAATACAGCGAGCCAAGACACCTGAAATTGAATCAGTTGAAGACGAAGATGGCGAACCATGCAGCGCTGTATGAGACAAGAGCTGCACAGCTGCCAAGTCTCCTTGATGCTGCAGGAGTGGTCACGAAAATTGACTCATCTTTCCACATCCTGACAATGAAGTTTAGTTTTTGCCTGTTATCAGTGGCGTAGCCAAATCATTTGGGAGGTCAGAACAAAATGGGCCAAATCATTTGGAAAAGGGGAGGGGGGTCATAAACAGATGAGCCAAATCATTTTTGGGGGTGGGGGGGGGCGAAAACGAACATATACACATATTTATCCATCATAACCCTCTCTGTACCGTGATCAAATTTCATTTGACGGTTAAAGCCCCAAACCGCCAAATCTGACGCCAGTGCCTGTTAGGTGCACCCTGGAATAAACGTGATTATCGATTTTGTAGCTGCTACTGTCACATTTCTTGATAAAATAGGACGTCGTAAAGGACATAACAGTAGCCGTAGTGGCTAAAAGTTTTATGGTGACTTGACCAATGAAATACATTTCCCATCAGTACATGTCATCAATAAATCTGTACGCAGAGATATTTATGGCATTGCCCTTAATATCGTATTTCTGATTCAGTTTCACATCATGTACCCTCTTTACTTTGTATAATCTCGAGACGTGTTATGGTAGCTTTGAATCTGTGTATTGCGTTGATATAAATCTTGTCATTAAATGATACCAATAACAAGAGGTAGAAAACCATGACAACATTTTGAATATTTTGTGTTGAAATAAAAAGAAGAAGATAAAAACCATAAGCCGTTCTTTAGACAGAATTGATACCTTTGCGATAATTGCGATATTGTCTGATACATTACGAAATTGCATTCTTATGTGCCATATTGTCTGATACGTTACGAATTTGCATTCTTATGTGTCATATTGTCTGATACGTTACGAAATTGCATTCATATGCGCCATGTTGTCTGATACATGACGAAATTGCATTCTTATGCGCCTGATTGTCTGATACGTGACGAATTTGCATTCTTATGTGCCATATTGTCTGATACGTATTTTGATAAAAATGTAATTGATAGAGAGTTATCTTGTAAGGTGTAGGAGATACTGCTTGTAGTTGCAATATGAGTTAAAATACGGTAGGTTATTTAAAGCCACAGGCTAACATTGTGGAAAAAATGATATGTGAGCTACAAAGTAGTGTTCAAATGGACAAATAAACACCCTAGAATACAAAAGTTGGAAAGTTATGCTGCCACTGGCAAAATATGCATGAATAACCAATTTGCACTCGGGTGGAGGATAAAATAGCCTGGATCTGCACACAGTAAGTCTATGGGAGGAAATGGGAAAGTAAATCCGGTCAATTAGAGTGCTTGTAGATTTTAACTTTTTTTAAAGCACTAAATCATCATTTTGAAATACAATTTTTTTCAGGGCTTCATTTTTAGACCGTATCAAAGACACGTAAAGCATAGAGGATTATGTAGCTTAGTTGTTGTTTTTTTTAAACTGAGGTAAATGTTAGCATGTGACATTAAAAATCACGATGTTGCTAACAGAGGTTCGCAGTGTGTCACAACCTCATGCAGACTATTTTGATTATACATTCAGATATTTTGGAAAAATACGCATAGTTTCGACTCGAGGCAGTCGTTGCTACTCACAAGCGCATTGGCTTACGGATGGCTTATGGAAGTTTGGGTAAATTGTAACTATGAAACAATTATGTCCGCCATTCAGATAAGAGTGAATGACAACAAAAGTGTGATCAATAGATAACATAATTGGTTCAGTATCGTGCAAATAATAATATAAGCGCAAGCTGCGTTTTTAGTACTGAAATATTAATGTATCAGGAAAGTCAAACAAAAAGCTATAGTCCCAGGCGCGGCCGGAACGTTCAATTGACAATGAAACTTGAGGCAACCCATTGTCTTCGAAGACATACTCTGCCCCACCAACCCATTGTATATTCCAAACGTCTCGCGGCGCCACTGTATAGTCCCATGGTCGCAAAACATGCCTACAATAGCACCTGTAACTTTTAATGTGAAATTAAACTCGTCTAGTATTGATTATTAAGAGACAAAACTAAATTTGAATATATTATCAAATAGTTAACGTATCAACCATCGGTAAGCTTTTCATTCAGTTATGAGCAGAGTCAGAAAAATGAGAATATGTATCACATCCTGTGATTTTATTTTAAAACATTGACGATTCCGTACTGAATACTTGACATTTTTACAACATTTTTCAGTCTCCTGACCATACTTAAAAGACATAGGCTAACATTGTGGAGCTTCAATTTAAAAAAAAAATCAAATTTTCGTATCTGAGCTACATACATGTAGTAGTCTTTGAATGGACAAATAAACACCCTAGAATACAAAACCTCAGAATGAATTAACAATTTCTACTCCGGTGGAAGGTAAAATAGCCTAGATCTACACACAGTAAATCTATGGTAGGAGAATCCGGTCAATTTGAATGCTTGTAGATTTTAACTTTTTTAAAGCACTAAATCATTTTGAAATACATTTTTTTTTTCAGGGCGTCATTTTTAGACCTTATCAAAGAAACTTGGAGCATGAAGGATTATGTAGCTCACATTTTTTTTTGTAAACTGTGGTCATTGTTAGTCTGTGGCTTTAAATAATTCAAGATATCTTTCATGTTCACTTTATAGTAATATGGGAAGGAAATATACAAAAGACTGGTCAGCTGGAGTAAATTCTACTTTTTGAATGAAATAGCGGCAAAAAAGACGCGTGTCGTAAGGGACGCAGAGATGTCCCGTACGACACGTGATTACTATCATTCTACTTGTATTTCGTAGAGAAATGATGAATTACTCCCAATGTTCAATTATTATAATAGCTGTTTGTTAGTACTATAACATGACCCTAAGACATTTTTTTTCCTTCCGTTTAGACAGCAGATTGAAAAATGTTGTGAAAATGACCATTTTTTAAAGTACGAAATCACCCAATTGTGACATCTCATCAGCAGGTTTGACTGTCATTGGGGAAAAAAAACAAAATTTATGTTCAGTGTTTTAATAGTGATATCAATCAGTCATTTTTTTAGGAATACACTGGGACCTAGTGGGATAAGGCCTTATCCGTTTAATATAAAACTGTGAAGTTATATTTATTTTCGAGACGACCAAGGAGGAGATGCTATTACATAAAGATATTCAGGTATGCAGTTGTATTTTTCACTGCATCAAGATATAATGTACATAGGCTTGCTTTACATACAAAGTGTTTCCATAAAAATGTAAATACATGTATATTATTGTAAAATTAAAGTATTATAAAGAAGACCGTTGACATTGCACAAGTCAACACATTTCTATAACTCAGATCACCTTGATAATTATGACGAATGCGAGTGAATAAAGTGCACAAGATGAAATTGTTTATAGCGCAATTTGTTGTATCTTTCGTGAATTATTCATTTATTTTCTAAATAGAACGGCAAGATCAGAGAAAGTGGTGTATCGTGAAGGACGCTATTGAAAAAAAAAAAACTTGCATCGACGGAAATAATTACTGTATGAAGATGCTTCCGGCAAGTGAAAGGAATGGCCTGATTGTGACTGAGAGGAACAAAATGAAGTTTAAAAGGTATAACGCCATCTGTTGTTAACCATACACCACAGTCGTGTTTCGGACAGGCGGCCGCAAGACCATTACTTTACCCTTTTGACACCAAAAAACAAACTTTGCTCTTTTTTTCTCCCGAAAAAGTATACGCCCTTACACTGGAGATAGTTTTGTCTGACCACCCAGTTATAATGTGCTTTATCAGCCGTTAATAGGTTCGCGACATCACAAGAGGTGTGCCCCCATTGTAGGTCCAATGTCCAGTCGGTGGCCTGATACAAACATAGGATGGAGTCAAGACCCGATTACGCCTGTACAGTGTGGCCCAAAAGAAGGTACACTAAATTTACCATTCCCCCTTGATCATCCAAGAAAAATTACTTATTTCACGTTCATCTGATAGCATATTATTTTTTTAAGCAATAAAACATTTAGATCGTCAATTTTCGTTCAGTAGTTTTCATTTTTAAGGCAAGTTTGCAAAGCAGGGCATTTCAGCATTTCTAGAGGTAAAGAGGTAATGAGGCGTCGTATTGATGGCGTCCAACAGAAATTACACTTAACATAGGTTCACAAAAAAACGGCACTAAACTGGACAGTGCCCAAATAAAATAGATGATCTTGGTGTCAGTCTACTCACGAAAAAAA
>JZLH01S0036712.1:16515-28273 GCA_001188425.1 Eucidaris tribuloides
CACACACACACACACACACACACACACACACACACACACACACACACACACACACACACACACCCAGATACATGAAGCACAATCTAGCATAAGCATGATAAGCCCACATGGATAGACATGAGAAGTAAACTTATTTTTAATTCGCTACCAACACGCAAAACGTTCGCGGGGAAAGGTCCTCTTTTATGGTCGATCAATGGAATTGTATTGGTGACTTACCGCTTCCGTCCTGTGGACGAATAAAACGTTCGCATTGCAACTTCAGAGCGTACGCACTGCGCATGGCTTGTACGTTTGGCATACGTCGAAAAATTTTATGCATGCTTAAAATTTGTCAAAGTACGGAACGAACAACAACGTACTGTTGCGTATTAAAACGGATAACAACGACGTCAAAACGATTCCCAAACGAACTTATAGCGAATGCCGACGAATGTCCAAATGTTACATACGCAATGGATACGCAATGCCAATTCGTCATAGTGTGACGGCGCCTTAATTAACGCATAGTCATAGTTTTTTTTTTTTTGCTTTTTACGTCACAGCCTCCTAGAGTGGCTCCTTCATCATTTTACGCTGCACATTCGCTGTCACTCGTACACACTGGAAAATAAAGGTGAGGACAACGTGCAACTTTGCGGAAATAGGTGCAGAGCGATTTCTGCCGCGGTATTCGACCAATTCTGCACCTTTCACGGCTGAGCGCTCGCCCCACTCTATTGTGTTTGCAAGTTTGCACCTTTTAGGTGCACATTTATGCAAATTTATGGATGTTTTCTCTTCTGAAGCCTGGTGTGAGCTATTTCCACCATCTGTTTCTATGAATACAATTGCAATACGGAAAATGCAACTTGCATACATTATACTATTGTCTATGTCGGACAAGCTCAGACAAGCTTTCAGGTTGCCCAAAACAACCTTTATTTAAAAGTTATGCATGGAATTTGAATATAATTTGAAACGGCCTATAGGTCCAAAGTTAATGCACCTACTGCTTCAACACTATATAATTATGTGAAAATACACACCTTCACGGCCATCATGTTGGCTAAGAGGGTAGAGCGTCCGTCTCACGTGCGAAAAGTCGCAGGTTCGAGCTCCGGTAAGGTCATATTTGTACGAGTTTTTAAATATTTGTAGATGTTAATTAATAAAATGTATTATTATCTAAATACTATGAATAGCACTGGAATGAACGTAAATTGCGGTTCACATACAAAAACACACAGTTTGCAAGATAAAGAAGAATGCTTTTTTATTTTCTATGGTGCAACTTTGCACCTTTCGGGTGCACCTTTGCACCTTTCGGGTGCACCTTTGCACCTTTCAGAAAGGTGCAACCTTTGCACCTTTCAGAAAGGTGCAAAGTTGCACTTTTAAAGGTGCTCCCAGTGTGACATTGGTCTGCACCTTTAAAGGTGCAAAGTTGAGCCTATTTTTCTTAGTGTGTAACTTGGGACGCTAGATATGCGATTACCATTCCTTCTTCATTCGTTGGTCATTAGTTTTCACACCTATTTGACCTAAAATTTGAACGTGCTTAAACATGTTTGGACGTAGCCAAAATTCGCGACTAAAAACATATATGTTGGACATACGTTGACTCTAAACGCTAATATGTGACAGGGCCCTTATTGTTTGGTGCATTTCTCAAGTTAAAGGCAAGGAATCTCTTTTGCATGCCTAAAAGTTAACATTGTGTAAATATAATGGCATTTATAAGAAAATGCCATCTGGGAACCTTTATCAAAATATAGGAGCTAGAAACTCAGTTTTAGTGGAATTATAGTGACCGTTAGACTCAGATTTGATTTTTTTTCTCGTGAGAAAAAAATTCCTACCACAGAACGTACACTAAACGGCTATTGTTTTTCTTTTGCATTTTTTAAATTCGAGGTAATTGCTGACCCCCATATGTCACCGACATGCCTTTCATCAATAGCCTAAGGGCATGGGTTATCTTTTCCTGGTCTGCGGGAATGTTTGCAAATGAGATCCACTGCCTTTAAAGTGATGTGTTTAGTTTTGCTTCTGGGCTGCAAAAGAGATTTCCTGCCTTTAAATTGCTTTACATCATGATACACCTAGGACGCCATGATGATGATGATTATTCCCTTTCTGGTTTTTTTTTTTGTTCATCTAAATTGTTCTGCATCATTTCATTTCATTTATTCTATTTGCCTGGAATCTACATCCACCTCTGCCATAACCTCTGTGAAAACAAAAGTCGTTTCCAGGCTCCTGTAAGGGGTTATTTCGATTTTTTGCCAATTAGTGTCAAACCATAAAGATTACAGCATGCACAAATTGAATGAGCAATAAGCTAATTTGATTTTGTTGCAATAGGGATGACAAGATGATGCTATTTTTGACGAACACTACCGAATATGTAAATTTCCATGTTGTAAATCTCTCAGACGTTACTTATAACATAGGCCTAATACCAACCAGTCCGTTTCACACACACACACATACACGCAAACACACCACTCACACTACCACGCACAACACCACCACGCCACACATCACACACACACACACACACATGACACACACACACACACACACACACACAACAATGACAACACACACGCCACACAGCGCACACACACACACACACACCGCACACACACACTAACACACACACACACACACACACGCACACACACACACACACACACACACACACACACACACACACACACACACACACACACACACACACACACACACACACACACACACACAATAACTGAAATATATAAGTGGCTTTACATTCCGGGAAGATAATATAGGGGGTTAGTATGGATCATTCGTAGACGTTTTCTAGATCATTAGGTCCGATGACCGACTGACACAGGATTCAATGGTCTGACAAGACTGAGCCTGGTTGGACCGCCCTGTGGTTCACATGCCCTATGTTATACATACCCACCGCACGAACCACAATCAAAAGGGCATCCGAGGTCATTGTGTTGTGTTCTGCATGCGATATGCACGTGCACACTGTGCGCTCGTGTCAATTCGATAACGAATTCATCATGGCCTCCGGAAAGAAAAGAATCGTGTTCGTCGTCGGAGCGGGTGTAATCGGCGTTTCGTCGGCCGTACGGATCCTCGAAACGGTACCTGATGTCGAGGTCACCCTCGTCGCCGACAAGATGCCCCCGAGAACGACATCGAACGTCTCTGGTGGTTTGTGGAATCCACGCGACTCACTGAATAACACACCGCTGCACAGACTACAGTGAGTGTTTTGGTAATGAGGTGGAACTGATATGTCAGTTCCTGCTACAAACCTCTCCTACTCAATTGCAATTGCGTGTGTTCCGTGCATTGGCTATTTAGTTGGTGCACATTATCATGAATGATTGTAATGTGCATTTGAATACATTCATACAGAATTTGCGCACAATATAAATGTATGCATGTAGTAGGCCTATATGTTATTGAACGAGCGGTGTTTGTTCATGTACGAAAATTATCGAGAGCCCTACATGATACGACAGAAATGACAGCTGTCTACTCTGCACTATGTATACTACTGTATACATCATACTCATGTCTTGACCAATGTCCGAGTTTAAACCATTTAGCCTATGGTTGTAATTGAAATAACAGGAACGATTATGGACACACGATTGTATACATGTAGCTACATGTACACGCACTCGCGGAGCTACGGTGTAGGCCTACATGCAGTACCTATACAACCAAGGACCTTCAAAGCTCCTTGATACAATGCGATGAACTGATATAACAGTCATGGGGTCACTCTGTAAGGTCCGTAGCCATGATAAGGCGATAGTAAAAGAAAAGGTTGTTTGGTGAACTATGTTGTTGACCTACAAATCTCGACGATTGAGTGTCCTTTATGATATCAAAAGTAGAAAGCTCTTGTCTCATAATGCAAATTCATAAATGATAACACTACCTTTAAGCAGGAATACACATTGCATTTGGTTAGACCTACATCATACAAAGAACAAATTTCGTATCTACATCAGCCTGTGATGTTCCTGTTATTCTCTATTCAAAATATAGGAAATGGAGTCGGGCATCATGGCCTCATCTATTCCAACTTGCTCACAGCCCGGACTCGTTAAGGACCGGAGTACAGTTTACCACAGGTTATCGTATGTCAATGGAACCTATTAAAGATCAGGTACGGTACATTATGACAAACATTAAACCGCTGGTTGTATATTCTCTCTATTGCTCTTTAAGTATAAGGAGAAATTTACAAAAATACGCTTTTGTCTGGCTTATGTCTGATCATGTGTTCTCTCATGATTTCCTCAGGCATCATTTTCCGTAACACCACCTATATCGGATGTTGCCAAAAAAATTTGAAGAGCATAAATG
The DNA here is from genome assembly GCA_001188425.1 of Eucidaris tribuloides. NCBI lineage: Eukaryota > Metazoa > Echinodermata > Echinoidea > Cidaroida > Cidaridae > Eucidaris > Eucidaris tribuloides. The sequence goes on from JZLH01S0036712.1 coordinate 20,881, forward strand.
ATACTAATTCTACTTCAACTACTATTACTACTACTGTATACAACTACAACAACAGCAGCAACAACAACAACAACTACTACTACTACTACTACTACTACTACTATTATTATTATTATTATTATTATTATTATTGTTATTATTATTATTATATTATTATTATTATTATTATTATTATTATTATTATTATTATTATTATTATTATTATTATTATTATTATTATTATTATTATTATTATTGTTATTAATAGTAATCATTATTTAAAAATAAATAATAACTATATATAGAAAGAAAATATAGAAGAAAAAAATCAAATATTTTAAGAAACAAATTTTTTTATGGCTGCCTTAAAAATCCAGGGGTGGAGGAGCACCCTCAGCACCTGTGGCTGCTGGGGACCTTGTGATAGAACGTTGCACATGTGCACCTTTCTTAATGGTTTATTTTCACAAGCGAATCTTAAAGGTTAATGACATGATTGGGAACATTTGAGAATGCCTCAAGAACCAACCAAGTTGAAACATATACCAACTATACACCAGCTGGAGTGGATCTCCCAACTGAGAGGATTTGTCTTTAATTTGTTTATTAAAGGAAGGAGAATTAAGCATGAATATACCAGTATTTTATTTCTTTGGAAGCCCGAGAGAATTAAATCCCATAGAAAGCTACGCAGTAGATTTGCTTGCTACAAGGGACATTGACAGTAGCTATTTTACAATGAGTCAACGTTTGACCATAAGATTTTCACAGTAGGATCTGTGCCTAGTTTACTTGATTCTAGAATCGTTTTAGCAAAGTTGAGGACTACTCCCAATCATGCTATTCACCTTTAAGAATTATTTAATGCATGATAACTGTATCATAATTTACACGTACTTAAAATATATGCTTATGCGTAACAAGATATGACTGAAAATTGTGTTTACTTTAGAATTAAGACATTGTTCAACATTGTGAAGGTTGATTTCTGAGTTATTTTATAGTCCTTGATTGGCCAAAGAAACACTACTAGAATATACGAAACATTTAAAAGATATGCTGCTAATGGATGAATACCACATGTTAATTAAACATCCTGCCAAATCTTTAAACAGCGCCGTCTTTTGGAGAAGAAAATGGGCATGGCAAAACTAGTTATACTTGTAGATTTTCACTATCTAAAGTACTGACTGATTGTATTAAAGTACATTTTTTTCAGGGCTTCATTTTCGATCTTATCAGAAACATAAAGGATTATGTAGCTCAGATGTTATAAACACCAAACATTATTAAATAATGTCTTTGAGAAGTAGTAATTGACGAACACATTATGTCGAACCAGAAGGTCTTTAACGCAGTACAAAGTCTGTGGTTCGTAATGAGTATTCTACGTGCTTCACCTTCCGGTTACAGCGTCCTTTATTTGCACTAAGTTACGCTCTTGATCTGTTGATACCGTTATAAATCATTTCCACAGCAGACTATTCTGCCCTCCCCCATGACAAAAGAGCATAACTGACATTTTTTTTTTTCAAAATTGAGTTATATAGTGTAGGGGACTCAGTAGAATTGTCCCTTTGTCTCATAATCTGCTTGTTAAAAGGACACTGAGTAGGGCTTTACATGTTGAACAAAAAGCATTTTGCTCAATATCTCCAAAAACACCAAAATGTCAGTTATGCCCTTTTGTCTGGGGGGGGGGCAGTATACATGTAATATTCTAAGTGTAGACTGGATCTTACGAAGCAATCCATTGCATGTATTATCTGTATCAAGTGATGAGCACGTCAATAAAAGGCAGACTTTTATTGCCTTCGTAAATGGAATTTAACAGTGTAATACCTCAGTTAATTTTTATTTCAAACTTCACACCACCAATCAATTCCTTTGATTCTTTGATTTAAAAGTCTATTGCCACTGGCCTTTGTGCGGTTAAGATTGCTTGATCAATGTGTTTTGGGCGTAATGTTTACATGTACCTAAAATATATGGTTTTATTAGATTTTTTATAGTCACCGACCGGCGTATATGCACCATTTACAAATTATATTCACACGTAAAATAACACTTAAATGGTCTCGAGTATAAAATGCATACTCTTAGGTTCACCTTAGAAGTAAAACGAAATACCACCCTCTCGACCAAATTGAAAAAAAAAATGACGCATTTTTCTCCACAAAGGAAATAAAAAGAAATAGTCATGATGTGATATTGCGGTCGTGTTACATTTTATTTTTGTTTCATTTGTTTTTTTTTCCTGTGTGATACTGTACCATCGCACTAATGTGTAATTCACTCATGGAGAGCCCTGTCTGCCCTATACTTGTGCGAGAGACTAAAATCATATTTGTTTAACTTGTAAGAATGTAATTATAGTACAATTACAAATTATGTCATGTAAATTGAAATTTCATGTAATTATATAAATTATGTCCTTGGCCTGATTTTGTTATTGTTTAATGAACATTGTATACAGCGCCTTGAGCACTCTTTGAGTGGATATGTGCGCAATATAAATACCCATTATTATTATTATTATTATTATTATTATTATTATTATTATTATTATTATTATTATTATTATTATTACTTTGACAAAAGGAAGCAAATGACAATCTCTCAAATATGAGTTATTGATGTTTTCAAAACATCCTAGGTATGCTCTACCTTCTGGCAAAACTTGGTGAAGAAGTTATCATTTCATTCAAAGATATTCAAGTCAAATTCCGTGATCGTTGCACTGATATCAATACAAATGACAGACAAAAGTTTTTCATTTATAAGAAATAACATTCTATTTACATGTACTTGCTTCCTTCTGCCAATGTCGGACAGTGTTGGTGTTGTCCTGCATGTTGGTGTAGAGGTGTGTCCCCATCAACATTTTCATTCCTTTATCTTCTTCGTTTTTATGTTTATTTTTATTTATTCATTTATCGCCTTTTACCCTTTTTTCATTTCATATATATTTTTTAGTTGTATGTATATGTATATGTAAATACTTGTTTATTCCCTTTTTATCTATCTATCTATCTTTCTTTCTAAATTCAGGGCGATCCGTGGTGGAAGGATGATATTATTGCCTATCGTCGAGTTCCACAGAAAGAAATTCGCCAGCTGTTTCCGATTTTCAAGTAAGGCAAGACGAGACCGCGTCATTCTTTTGGACATTTTGGATATATTTGTATTTGGTATATTTGTATTATTGTTTATTTCAATCAGATAAAAGACTTGCTTCAACTAAATAGCTGTCCTTAAAGATTGCGCCAGGGATTTGCAAGTCCGTTATTTCCCTTCATTAAGTTCATTATCAATACCAAACGGTAGTTTAGTACATGTACCTACAAATGGTGTGTTGAAAGTTTGAGATCCATACGTCATGAATATGTTGTTTTAGAAGAAAACTAATAACGACATGTTACCAGAATGTTGTTCTTTACGTGAGTTTAAATTTTGCTCAAATTACGAATCGCGGTTATGTGTACTGTCGCAAGACTAGCGGAGCGCACTGATTGGTTAAACGGCTAACCTCTGCGCGACCTTCGGCTAACGGCTGATCGGACAATTTTGGAACGGCCCGTGCACGTTGACATCACGGATTTTTTTAAAAGGCTTCTGAGTCATGTGGAAAAGGATGAAGTTTAACCGACCAGATTTTCACCAAAACTCAACATTTCATCCCAAGTCTCTATGAGAGGTGTTTATTTATGTTAATCTTCACATTGGATATGATTTCAGCTGATTTCATTCATTTAGATATTTTTTGACGTGCAAATGAATAACACAATCTTTAAGCATGCTGGTAGACTTGTAAATGCAATTAAATGTACAATATTGTGATCTTTCAGGAGCTGTTTCATTACAATTTTAATGATAATAGTTGTGAAATTGCAACGATGATTTCAACTAAAATGGCTGGTTATGTATCTTTTTTCCCCTTCAATACAACGACAGAGATGGATATTCTTTCATGACTGTAATTATAGACAACAATCGCTACTTGCCGTACCTCTTGGAAAGGTAGGTTACAAAGTTCTCTACACACATATTATTTGCGAGCGGGTTGGAAAAGTGGAGTAAGTGATATTTTTGAAAGAAGTTTCATATCTTCAGAAACAAGGACAGGGTGTGATTTGCTCCCCGTAAGAATGATGATTAACTCTCGTAGTACCAATAAAATTTTTTTTACTAGACTTTGCGTATGATATTCTAAGTGTAGTGCTGAATTAGTTAAGGCAAGGCGAAACCTGGTATATCAGTCAGCAATATTGATAAATACAGATGGGAACGACTATGTGCTACTATTAATCAAACATTGCGTTTGCATTGACATTATAGAGAAGGGAAACTTGCTGCTTCATCATGATTTGAGTCAAAGTTGGCGCTATCTCATTTATCTCGACAGTAGACGTGTGCGTTTTTCTGATTGAAATGGGACCATAGAGTGAGCTCACCAACCTGCGTGATCAATGTGACAGGTGCTAAACTGGTTATGGATGTAATAATTGTAATAGAGATTGTAACGTATTCATTGGGGAAACAGAAAGATATGGAGACAAATGAATTGATAGATGGGAAGATATAGACAATAGATAAATAAATAAATTGACTGATATGTAGTGTGACATGGCACATGAAATACAATGTAATAATGCCTATCAATTACACATAGAAATTTAATATTACGATAGTAAAACTGGATGCGGTAATGATGATGTCGACCGTGATATTAAGATGCTATACCATTATTCTCATTACAGATTTAAGGCAAAAGGCGGTAAAATCATTGCAAAAAAGTTGGACAGCTTCGGACAGGTAATTCGTCTCAAATCTAAGTAGCTGTAAGTTCATCGGTTTGGAGGGATCAGTGGCATAGGCAGGGGACCCCTCCCCCAGAATATGTACAATCATGTTTTCAGTGTTAATTTGCATATTTTAGAATCATATCATATAATCATATTTTATAATCTGAAACTTTTAAATATTCATGACATATACCAATACCAGCTCGGAATTTTTGTTTTTTGTCATTGGAAACTTTATCCCACTTCTCTACTGAAATACTTTGATCTGAATTGCAATATACATTCTTACTGTACTAGAAATGCAACTAATTTTCATCTTCCTAAAATATCAAGGTCCTGTGGTTTGGAATTCGTTAACAGATGGAATACGCAACGCAAAAACGCTTAATTTATTCAAAACAAAGTTTAAAACATTACTTCTTGAGAAATATAATGCCTGAGTGATAAATATGTATACCACTTGTATCATTATAATTATTGTAAATATTTTAGGGCATTGCACTTTTTGTGATTTGGTTTATTGTTTGTATTGTTAAGTTGTTTGTTTGTTCTGAAACATATTTTTTGCTATATCCCTGTATGTAAGTATTGCATTTTTCTATATCTCACGTTCATATTTGTAAATAGGTCGGCGTAAGTATAAGGATTTTTTTTTCTTTTTTGGCTGCTACCCCTCAGTACTAATTTGGAATCATAATGCAATTTTAGACTTATACACCGACTTGTAATATTTTAACTTTATATCATGTTTGTTTTTATGTATGATTTTACTGAGAAAATAAAACAATTTGAATTTGAATTTGAAAGGCGTGTGATTTGAATTTTAAAGAAAAGAATTTGTGGGCTTAATTCCAAAATCTCCGTGGAACTCCGCCCTGGACCCCAACCCCACAAAGTTAGTGGAAGTCCCACCCCACCCCACCTTCAACCCCACACACAAACACATACGATTCGTTGTTAAGCTACTGGTAAAGATAAAGTTCAATTTCACATCACAATCAAATGTTGTTTCATGAAACTAGAATGTTGAGGACAAACATCACATCACCTCACATTTTGCAGTACTGTTGTCCAGAACATTTATAAGATATATTAAGTGAAAAATACTGCACATAAGTCTATGTCTATGTATATTCTCGTAAGTCTAGTAATAACTAACAATAATTACTAATTATTTACATTCAATTAGCGTAGGAAATGTCAATACATTGCACTTAACAAACAATAAGATAATTAAATATTCACAAACGTTATGCTATACTACTAGGTTAACAACAAGGTGAAATTTCCACAAAATGATACAGTATCACTAAACAAAAAATAACAGTTTTGTGAGACTAACACTCCTATAACCATGTTTTTATCCTTATTTTTTGTCGATGTTGCAGTTGATAGGAAAGTGTGACGTAGTGGTCAATTGTTCTGGGCTGGGAGCGCGGTTTCTAGCAAATGACAAATCAGTCGAATCCATTCGAGGCCAGTTACTCAAGGTAAGAATGAGGACTTTTCTGAGTGAAAGCTTGCTGCATGCCCGATGGATGATTTTGCATCTTGTGTTATCTGCGTATGCGCCAATACAAAAGAGTACGACAAAAGAGTACGTCCATTCACCATCCCGTTTTAGTAGAACCATCCCAAATATTATGGATAGCCGATACACAGACACGATGTTCGTACAATAGATTTGAATTACGATTTTTTTTTGTCATCAATAGCGATCATTCATAATGACTAATGTTCAATTTATGTGATACAAATTTGCATGAAGATAGTGCAGCCTGTAACAATTTCTATGGCAACTCGTAACTCTTCAAACAATATTTTTTTGGGGGTATGTCTGTGCATGTGTGTACGCAATATTTCATTGTAGTGGGTAAAGTGGTTACATAGGTATACAAATAAATATACACGTTTCTATAAAATTTGGCATCAGCACATTAACCTTTTCACATTTATTTCATTTATTCATTTTATTCTTCTTATCATTAGTCCAAGTTCATTTCACATATTTCAAAAAGGGTGCTTACTGAGCAGGGTCTGGTTTTCAACAAGGTCCTCTGTAAAAAAAAATTAATAAAAATAAAAATATGTAAACTACTAAAATACTCATAAGTAAAGTAAATATTTACAGTAAGAAGTTATATGCAATACTGTATATGAAACAGTAAATTGATTATTAAAGGCCCACTGTCATGACAGAATGGAAAACGCCCTCTTTTGACTCTAATTTGAAAATTAGGGCGCTAATGCTACCCATAATCCAGGAGAAAAGCTCCTGGTGGTGTGGTAAAATAGAACATTTTGTTTTCATCCTGCTATCTGTAGATTATGACACTGTAACAGTCCACATTTGTGAGTATGTGCCTGTGTCTAATGACTAGTCATCGTCCTCTGTGTGGTTGAGTTGACCCTTGACAGTGGGCCTTTAAAACTAATTTGAATTCACCCAAATAATATGAACAAATATCATTGGAAATAGATCAGCTGTAACTCAACATTTAACATTACAAGCAAAAATATAATTACAAATGAAATAAAACAAGTTTAATAAAATTGATATGAAAAGCGTTTGATTTCATGTCATTTTTTGTTTGTCTGATAATTTACCT
>JZLH01S0036712.1:38763-53558 GCA_001188425.1 Eucidaris tribuloides
TCAAATGCTTGATCTCGTTTATTTTTTAATGACTCCAGAAAAGATTGACGCCAACGCAGATTTGCGAAGCTTATGAAACCTACTGATATCCGGTCAGCGCACGAACTCCAGCCACGCTGGTGTAACAAGCAATGGGCCAGCGGCTTACTTGGTTACATAATACCCGAGAAATCATCCTTACGTCTGAGCTCATTAAAATATTTACATAAGCCCCCAGAGGAACGAATCTTGTGTATTAATGAATGAAAGGTTTGCAGAGAGCAATTTATCATTAATTTGATACTACAGATTATAAGCAGGCAAATTTATCTGCATGCTTGAAATTCTCTGAGGTATTCCGGTAAGGGCGCTTTCAAATGGCTGCTCAAATGCCATTTAATGCCTTTATGATGATGTTTTCATATCCATAATATTTGGGAAAAGGGCCCAATTTCTCGGAGTTTCCCTATTTGGTGATGTAAAATGTATAAAGGGTCAGATTCACCAGATTATGTACTTCCTAATTAGGGGGCGCTTTCAATATGACTGCAAATACCTTTAATAACGTTTCATAGCAATGTATATGGCGGGCGGAAATGGCCCAGTTTTTCAGAGTTTTTCCCTATTATGTTGATGTATGGACTGTAGCGGCAAGGCCATTTATCGTGATTTTCCGTATTCCCATCACGTGGTATTTTACAAATCCCTAATGATGATTAATTAAATATTACTAAAGCCTAAATGGGGCGTTTGTATTATCCGTAATACCATGTTGTGCGCTTTTAGAGAAAATCAATTAATTATGGACAACTATTTATAATGTCATGACAAGTACGATTTCATCAATGTACAAACTACCGCAGCTACTTTCACATGTGTGCAAAAAATAAATTACGCTGGATGAGAATACCACGCCATCACATCCTCATTTTACATGAGGCGAGCGCTGACAACTGTGTTCACATGTTGTTTTTTAATCCGCAAATGTTCTTTGAATACTGGAATACGAACTTTAGTGAGGCGCAATCATTTAGGCGTACGCAGGATTTTTCCAAGCGGGTGTTTTCCGCGGCCAAATCCTAGTTCACATTTTCCCGGTCACGCCAGCCGTCGAAACTCGCCTCAGCGGGGGGGGGGGGGGGGGGGGAGGGGGTAGTGACGAATTTTTTTTTTTTTCAAATCAAGGTCGAAAATTTTGCCTGTTTCAAGAACATTTTTTCCCCAAATCCAAGCGGTCCAAATTGTTCCAGGTCACGCCAGTCGCCGAAACTCGCTCAGGGGGGAAGTGACGAAAATTTTTTCCCCAATCCAAGGCCAAAAATTTTTCCCGGGGGGGGGGGGGGTCATGAATTAATTTTTCAAAATCCCCTAAAAGATCTATTATTTTCATTTTCAAACACCCCCTTTTAACGAAAAAGGGGGATATTCTGAAAAAAGGGGGTATTTCGGTGAAAGGGGGGGTGTTTGGGGGTTTAACACCCCCTTTCGGCTAAAAATGGGGTGTTGAACACCCCAAACACCCCCCCCCCTGCGTACGCGTCCTATGGGCGCAACTATTCTCTAATTGACGAAGCGACTGCGTGATGCTTTTGTTAAAGTCCATTGAAAAAAGAATTATCTCTCCCCACGGATCCAAGGAAAATGACTCTACTAATAACGAAGTCGAATGTCACCCGTCATTATCACACCTGCTTAAATCCTTGTGTGTGTGTGTGTGTGTGTGTGTGTGTGTGTGTGTGTGTGTGTGTGTGTGTGTGTGTGTGTGTGTGTGTGTGTGTGTGTGTGTGTGTGTGTGTATGTGTGTGTGTGTGTGTGTGTGTGTGTGTGTGCATTTGGGACGTTTTGTTATTTTACTTGTTGTGCACCTTTAAATATTACAAGGTAATTTGTAGCTTCCCTCCCAGAGATGATTCAGTGTTTGTGTTTGAAAAAAGGAACATGTATGAAGTTTAAATAGATGAGGAAGAAAGAAAAAAAGCAGAAGAGGAAGAAGAAGAGGAGGAGGAGGAGGAAGGAGAAGATACAGACGAAGAAAAAGAAGAAGAAGGAGGAGGAGGAGGATAATGAAATGGAAGAGGAGAATAACACACAAAAACATGAAGGCAATAACGTTTTCTCTCAAAATATGAGTATATTTTTACGCTAGTTTAACACAGTAATATATAATTATATTTGGCCATAACTTCAGTTCTAATCATTATAGAAACATCCAATTTAACTTGTATTGTAGCTAATGAAGTGGCGCATTTCACATGACCTTTGATCTTCAAATGTTCGCCCAAGGTCACAATTTTCTTGGTTACTGTGTGGTGGGGGAGAGTCCGGAGAGAAATGGGAACTTTGGCGGAGGTACTAGCGCTCACTGAGCACAACTCTAAGCTTAGCGTTGTCAGTACCATTGTAACATAAACCCCTCAAAAAGTTCCGCAACTCAACTTTGAACGTTGCTATCTCTCTTGGTATCATAGTATAATTCTTGATATTGGTATCATTGAAAAGGCTGTTTATTTCCCTTTACAATGATATGTACCTCATTTGTCATGATTACAAGACATTTTAATAATGGGCCAAGTCAAAAGTGAAAAAAAATGCAAAAACGCACACCAATTCAGCATGCATTTACACGGAGAGTGTGTAATTGTGTGTAATGATGTTGTGAGTGATGGTTTTTAGTGAAGTTTCATCTGTTGATCGATGGAGAGGACCTTTCAAAATTACCAGAATGATAATTTAACAATTACCCACTTAAATCTCATTTCATATTCTAAAACAAAATAGTGAAAATAACAACATAACACTTCATTAAAAACCATAAAATAATTAAACACAATCCACTCTCCGTACAAAATAATGATTGCTGAACTGGTCCTGATAACAATGCATTTTGCAGCTTTTCATTTTTGACTTGGACTCTTATTTAAATGTCTCGCTTATTCCAGGAATCCATAATCATGGTAAATGAGGTATCAATGTAAAGGAAAATAAACAGGCTTGTCAATGATACCAATATAAAAAAATAATATATTATTGTATCAATACCAAGAGTGATATCAACGCTGTTGAGCTGAGTTGCAGGAACTGTTTTTGAGGGGTTTAATTCCATTAACTGCCCATGAGTATTCATTGCGTAGGTACTTGAACAAATGACTGTTCTCCTTGGTGAGGCCAATAGACTGATTATAGCAAGCAGATGTTCGACCCAGAGTCCGCGTACCTAGATTAATTTTTCCTCTATTCTTGACCTTTTTAATTCATTTTTTTTTTTCTTAGAAAGGCGGAGCAAAAAATAGGAACTTCATACACTACTGGGCCATATTTAATTAGCCCACCTCCTGCAAAATGATCTTTTTCACCTTTTTTCCCCCTTAGACTAATACCGAAAAAAACTTTGTATAGATGATGTGAAGTGTCATTGGAAGTAAATATATTTTGAATGACTTATTTCACTTGAAATAGAATGTAATGTGGTCATTTTAGAGTCAATATTCGTTTGTTTCACCTTCTTGCCTTAATTTATTGGCATTTACATGTGTGGCATGCTTCATCAACATTTTCTTTATTACATTCAGTTGTACGAGCTTCCTTTTTACATTCTTGGTCAATTCATTGGCTTCTCGCTCGCTTTTAACAAAGTCATCTGAATATTATATCTTGTTTCGATTTTGATGAAGTACACCGTTACTCAATGTGGGCGTTTCATCGGCAGGACTGTGTCCGCGCGGCCAGTGGCGTAGAAATTGCAACGGTGGTTGGTTCTGTCTTGCACCATTTGCTGCACAGCCTTATAGCCGTATTAACACGGGGGCATTGTTTGCCTGGCAATATTGCTTTTATCTCGAATAAAGTGCTTTCAGAGTATGGTGGACAGCCAGAGTACTTCAGGATGTTTATTGTAGCTGCCCCGTCAAGAGTGCCATCCATCTTGTGCAGCCGCTTCCCACACCTACTTTAGCAGCCATCCCGACCATGATACCCCCACCTTCCATGCTTCATAGTGGGATTTCAAACATTTCAGGAATGTATTCTTTCACCCTTTCTCTGCTAACGCTGATTGCGTTCGTTGTCGGAATAACCAGGCAATATCCTGCATTTCGTCACTGGAAGAGACCTTGTTCCTGCGTTCCTATCTTGATTCCTTGAATACCCACAGCAAATGCTCTCTTCGTGCTGCCCAGCAGTTAGAGATTTCTTCTTCGCTCTGCAGTACTTTAGACCGCCCTGTTTAAGCCTTGTCTGCTACTGTTTTGACTTAGGCTATATAGCAATTCTGCTTTTAGTATCTTTTGCCATGCGCTTCAGGGTCTACTCCTGTTTCTAAGTGATTTTTTGATTATGACTTGTCTTGTTGGTCCAGGTGTTGTCAGATTCCTCTTTTCTCTTCCTGACCTGTCCTCGTTGTACCTGTCTCCTTGTTCGCTCTCTTTTAATCAACTCTTGGTGGTTCTTTACTAAAGTGCAATCTTCTTAACGGTTTTGTTCTGGCTATACCTCTTCTTCAAAATGTACAACGACCCTCTTTGTCTCTAAACCATTCCTTTCCTCAGAGCCATGTGGGTTTTTCGTAGGACAAAAGATGAAATTGTGACATTCAAAAATCCTGGTATTGTGACAATTTTTGGCTGAAATATTGGCTGTAAAAAAATAATAGTTGTTATAATGGACAACTTTCCGATAAACTGAAGATATTTTGGAGCATGCTACCTCCTTAAATTCTCTCTCAATTATCCCAGGTTCGCTTATGATGTTATGGAATGGACAGTACCTGAACTGGTTTGCTCCTCAACTGTGCTGTACGGAAATACATTGGTTGTTAAAGGAGTGGCAGTGATACTCTTACATTCACTTATCTTTAGACAAAATAAAGACCTTTCTTACTGGAGTCTCATTTTTTTTTACTCAAAAGGTGGTTACTTTTGTTGGTGTAATATTTCCATATTTCCACTGCTCCTCATTGTTAGGTAGAATTCCGAAAATGGTGAAAAGTTGTCTGACAGTAGGTCATCTAGATGTGTTTGTAGGTTGATAAGTATCACATAGGACAAGAAAGAATACACATACAAACAGACTTCACTGTTTCTGCATGTAAAAAGAAGAAAACATGGGTTTTTAGTCGGGTGGCTAATTAATTTTGGCCAGTAGTGTATAAATTCGGTTTTAATGGTTATATGTTACATGTTTATTCTGTTAAGATAATGTACAATTTCAGATTGTTATATAATCTATGAACTAAATTTACATGACATACACATTCATGAGCTCAACGTAGGTATCCACTTCATTTGCCTGTTTAGAAATAATAATACATTAAACTAAGATATTTGCATCCGAAGATACCTAACTTGACAAGACTAATCAAGACAAATAATCTTAAAAAACTTGATTATAAACTATTTCACACGAAATTTTAGTGTTTGCCCAGTTGCTGTAAGGATCATTTTCAGGTTATGCATTGTATTTTTTTATGGATATAGCATTTGAATATGTAATTTATACGAGGCCTATATACAGTACATACAAACAAATATTTACTCGAAGATGAAAAAAAAAAACAATTTCGTAAGTCGTACTTGACTGCATGAAACAGACAGGAAATAATTTTTTTTAGATACAGGTATAGGCCTACTTATAAATTTCGTATAGTTTATTTATTTTAAAGTTGTTTATTAAAATTTCACTGATTTGAGGTTTAAACTAAGTGTGTTATTTACTACAAAAAGTTGAGAAATTAAAAGTGACTGTAAGGATCATTTTCAGGTTATGCATTGTATTTTTTTTATGGATATAGCATTTGAATATGTAATTTATACGAGGCCTATATACAGTACATACAAACAAATATTTACTCGAAGATGAAAAAAAAAAACATTTCGTAAGTCGTACTTGACTGCATGAAACAGACAGGAAATAATTTTTTTAGATACAGGTATAGGCCTACTTATAAATTTCGTATAGTTTATTTATTTTAAAGTTGTTTTTTAATTCACTGATTTGAGGTTTAAATATGTGTTATTTACTACAAAATTGAGAAATTAAAAGTGACACCTCCGGCTTAATCAGATTTAATAAAACCGATGTCGAAATGTTCGTTTCACTATAACGGTATGTGGTGTTATGTTCAATAACACTCAAGTTTCTTTTTTGTATTCTTAATTGTAATTCTTAATTATATTAACACATAATGATATCATTTCTGGTAATTCTCTGTAGGTTTAATCCAACAACCTAGATTAGTATTGTGCTTGAAATGACTTTAAAGACACTTTAGGATATTGTGGAAGACCCATTTAAAAATTGTCAAACTTTTATCTGACATATCGAACAATTTAACAGTGTTTGAATGGACCACTAGATACCCTAAAACACAAAACTTCAGACAGTTATGATGTCACTCGTAAATTATGTACAGATAAAAAAATCGGCACTTGACTTATTGCCAATGATGAAAATTCCACAACACTGCAATTTTTCAGGGCTTCATCTTAGACCTTATCAGAGACACTGGTAGCACGGTGAATCGTGTAGCTCAGATTTCCTAAACTGGAAACATTGTTATACGATGCCTGTAAACTGAAAATAATGAGTCTTTTTACATAATGCACCAAGTCCAGACTTACTGTATGGGCACATTTCCATTACTTAACGGATCATGAGTCCACTCAATATCGTGCCAGCGACAGAAACGACGCCTGCAATCGCTCCAGTAACCGCCAACAGTGCATCTACAGCCTGTCTTGATTCCTGAATGTACCGCAAAGGGAACGAGGGGGAGAAAAAGGAGAAAAATGTATCAGTTCTTAGATGAAAATTGCACAAACGCTAACCGAAATTATAAAGTTATTGTTAAAACGCCAATGTTTCCAATTTCCATAATGCTGTTTCAAAAATGTTTGACCCTTAACATGCGTCAGTGGGTTAACTTTATTGCAGTGGCAATACAACACTTATACCACGGGGAAAGGGAGAAATGGCGTCTCACTTCCATTGAAAATTTTGGGCGGAACATTTAGGGTAAAGGAGGGTTAGCTGAGGCATTGTTTACGAAAATCCGTTTTGTGTCCATTTGATGTCATCATTTCTTACAAAATGGAGTGAAACATATATTTTGACGTTCAGGCAACTTCTCATCAGACGACTCTTTTTGAATTGTCATCATTGTTACTTCAGATGGGAAAAAACGACACTTTCTCGATACTTTTCTCAAGAAAGTGTCCACAGCAATGAGAAAGATATAGTATCATCATAAGGTATTATTAGGTGGCAGCAGGTATTTGCTCGGACTCTTCTGATTCCTGTAACTGGGGACAGCTAGCTTAACTAACCCAGCGGCTTAACTAACCCACTTCTCCCTTACCTAAGTATTTTCTACCATGCGCAGTTGTAGGTGAGCTTGTTACAGGATATTGGGAGTATCCTCGCACTGATTAGAGGTTACTTACATTCAGACAATAAATCTCATGTACAACGAAGTAACTGTTGGAAAGTGTTGTCGACTTAAGTACACATTTTAACATTGTGGAGATATAATTTAAAAGTTATTATCAAACTCTGATATATGAGTTACATAATATAGCTTGGATGGACGTACAAGTACCCTAAAGTTCAAAACTATGAAAAGTTAAAGTTTTACTGCTGCTGACAAGGCATGCAGGGGCGGCGCCACAGGCCGTGACAATTTTTTTTAGCTGTCAAAACTTTTTTGGGCCACCCAAATTTTTGCCAACACACCCCTACCCCGCACTGAGCGACTTTTCGAATTTGGCCGTGAAAAAAAAAATATGGCCATGATTTTTTTATTTTTATTTATTTATTTTTTTTTTGGGGGGGGGGGGTGCCAAAATTTCTTCCAAAATACCCCCTCCCCCCCCCACACACATACTGAGCGACTTTTCGACTGGTATTTGGCCTCGAATTTGGCAGTTATTTTTTTTTTGAGGGGGGGGGCGCCAAAATTTTCCCGACGGATTTCGTCCCATAAAATTTTACCCTGCCGCCATCCTTGAAGGCATGTATGGATAATATCACACGTGAATTGCATGTACGCATCAGGTCAACTCTTATTGTAACTCATCAGATTTTATGGGAAATATATACATGGCTAAACTGGACACTCGTAGATTTTCACTCCTTTAAAATACGAAATGATCGTTTTGAAGTATGATTTTTTTCAGGGTTTCATATCAGAGACAACAGCATGTAAGATTATATAGCTCTCTTTTTAAATTGGAATATTTGCTAAATCATGCATTTAAAGTACTCACAATTATCTTAAAACATAAACAAATACTCACTTTAGAATGTTTGCAGAATAATACCCATGTTTTGATATCTTTCCATGGGGTGCAGACGGTCGCTGCTTCTTTGGTCGCAGCAAGCGCACACACGGTTAACATGGAAATTCCTACTATCGCCGATAGAATACACATGATCATACAAAAGGTGTTCTGAAATGAAAGAAATATAACTTAAATCCATCGAGAAATTATTTTGCACATTTCCCTGTAAGCAAGAGCCCTGCACTATCCCACCCCAGTCCCCTTTTCTGTCCCTGCACCAACACTGATCTAAACTTATCTAAGGGTTGTTACTGCATTAAGTAATAACTTATTGTGACGATCCTTGCAACTGTTCCCTTAAACGAAACAATATTTACAGACAGAAGTTACATGTACAATGTAAAAATGCATAAATGGTTCACTGTATATATTGTGCTGAAAGGTTGAATATTTATTGTTATTAGTGTATTATACTTATGTATATTTATGTATATATCATATCATTTATAAATAGTTTTGAAAAGTTGAATATTATTATTTTTGTATATCTTGAAAAAGCGATTTTTGTTACCCTGTATATTGTGAACAAAATGTTGCAGGAACAATAAACTGACCCGAACTGAACTGAAAATCGGAATGGAGATCCAGGAAGGATGTACTTTACTTTGACAGGAAACACGCTATCGACAATTATGGGATGCAGTGTTAGACCCTAATAATAGCTACACAAATTTAAGACGTTTGTTTTAGAAAATGTGAAGTGCCGTGTATTGCACACGCAGTGCATCTATTATATCATGTGGAAAGTAGCACGCCATTATACCAGTAGTCCATGGTCCATGTTTTGGTAAATTATGTCTGGAAAAAAAAGACTGATATCAATGTCGAACAATTTCCTCTTTTTTTGCCTCATTTTATTGATATTATTTTCTGTCATGTTTTATGTGTTCATTGATGACAAATTCAGGCAGAGCGACCATTTAAAATATCTTTTCACACAGACTTTGCCAAATATGTTTTTATTGGGTGGCACCAAGGTATTATTTTAATCAAAATGTTTAGGAGATCATATGCAACAGATAAGGAGGCATACGTTCCCTTAAGATTCTCCATTTTTTAGCCCACCCCGATTATTTTGCTGGACAAATTTTAAGTAATCTCGTGGATGTAATTGCCCTAGAGATAATGTTTACAATTAATATTGTATATACAATATCTGGTCTGGCACATGGACTAATACGCGAGAATCTACACGAGAATCACCTTCAGTGTAAAGCAAGTAAAACAAAGGTAGTGTTTGTCTTATAGCGAACAAGTTTACATTTTACTTCCATTTTCAATCCATATAGTTTATGCGAGTGACATTTAAAGAAGTCTGTTGAGGTTTAACGCAGTATATTAAAGGGTTACTGCGCTAAAGACTGAGGGTCTGATAGACCGATTGTAGCGGACACAGTTTGTGCGTATAAAATTTGCCTAAGGTTGTTTAAATTGTGCAAATTGAATTAAAATGACGGAAAAGGGGAATGGGCTACGTTCTCCAACTAAAATTAAACAAATTAAACCGGTAATCATGATTTTAAGCCTATATTCTTAATTGTTATATATGAGATATCCCATATATTGGTATCATACAGATCCTCGGTTTATCGGACCTTTGGTCTATAGGGATTCCCCCGTATTGAAATTATTTCCAACCCTTTATCTTTACATTTGTATTCAAGTATGATGTTTAATAGTTGAACAGTAGCATATTCCCTCTCTTTTTCTCTTAAAACACTAAACAAATTTACCCTTTAAGAAGTGAATTTTGAAAAAGAGTGAAGTATTTACGTGAATTGCGTGATTAACTTTTTGGGAGACCGCAGGACTCACTTCAACAGAGTCCCAGTATCTCCCTGTATGGAATGAAAAATTACTGAAGTTCACTCTAAAATTCGCTGAAGCTTATTTGAAATTCCACTCAAAGAACAATGCAATATTATTGGTAGAGATGTTAACTTAATTATCAGTATAGTTGTACAAATAGTAGTTCGTAGTAGCAATAGTAATAGTAGTAGTAGTAGTAGTAGTAGTAGTAGTAGTAGTAGTAGAAGTAGTAGTCGTGGTAGTACTAGTAGTGGTAGTAGTAGTAGTAGTACTACTACTACTACTACTACTACTAGTAGTAGTAGTAGTAGTAGTAGTAGTAGTAGTAGTAGTAGTAGTAGCAGAAGTAGTAGTGGAATTATTAGAGTAGTGTTAGTAGGAGTAGTGATAGTAATACATGTAGTAGAAGTGATAATAGTAGCATTCTACAGAGATCAGTAGTAGTATAGAAGCAGTAGTAGTAATAATAATAATGATAGTAGTAGTATTAATAGTAGAAGTAGTAGCAGTAGTAGTAGTAGTAGTAGTAGTAGTGGTGGTGGTGGTGGTGGTGTTACTAAATGTAGACGAATAGTGTGAATAGGAGTTGGAGTACACTACATAACGTACTTTAAACTGATCCTTTTTATCAACATGTATGAACTTCTACGTATCTACATCTCTGGAGATAAAAAAACTAAAGTTGAAAATAGCAGGGTGAAAGAATTAAATATGGAAATTACCAGTGCTTTACTTCCAGTAGAGCCCGCCATTATTCCACACACACCAGCAACTCCAAAGAACTGATAAAACAATGATATAATGTATAATCATCAGAACATTACAGATGTAAAAACTCAATTTACATTTCCTACGATTAGAAGTCGGTGCCTTTTTCTCAGATATGATTACCAGCTTAAGAATCATACGTGAAAATATATTGTTCACACAGGGAGACGCGGATGGTGAAGGGGGTGGGTGGGCTGCAGCAAGTATTTAGGGTCATAGCCCCTCCCCAATAATTCTGCTCATCCGTTTTTGTCAGCACAATTAATCATTTCTAGGGATCTTGTTTTTCCTGTTTGGGACCTGACGACTTTTTTTTCGTCACATTGATTTGCACCAAAAAGCAGCTTGGTTCAGGACCCAATGACTGATCGTTTTTTCACATGTCTTTAATTAAGTTACGGCGGTCAGGTTATTAATTTGAATTTAAAACGGTTATTATTTTCACAGAGACCGACCTTTCTGCCGCAACAGTTTGTAAACTATTAATATTTACATCAGTTATTCAAGGTGTACATGTCAAGAATAAATTTGTAGCCACTATTTTGAAAATAAAGATTTGAAAACGATCACCACTAAAATAGGGGGGGGGGTAAAAGGAAACGTGTATAGGGTTTCACACGGTGATGCATCAAAAGTGCAGAATTTATAGACCCGCAGAACAAGTGATTGTACCTAAGTTACGCACAACAGGAAAATACTCATTGTCACATTAAACCAATACTACACCATCTTTAAAGAGCACTGACATGATTGGGGGAAACAAAAAAAAAATGCCTCTTGAACCAAACTGGTTGAAAGATATATCAAAGGACACACCAGCTTTAGTGGATTTATCTTGAATTTGTGTACTTTAGCCGAATCAAGCTTGAACATACTCGCATTTTGTTTCTCTCGAGCCTCGATAAATATAAATTCCATAGAACCCTACAAAACAGATTTGTCTGTCACAACGCATACAGATGGAAGTAACTTTAGAACGAGTCAAATTATGACTACAAAATTTTCGCAGTAGAATCTTTGCACAGTTTACTTGATGCCAGTATAGTTGAAGACCAGCCCCAATCATGTCATTTACCTTTAAGGTGACTAAACAGATCTAGAACGAACCTGAGTTCAACTTACCAGAACCCCTCCCCAAATTCCGATGCCACAGTAAGACCAGTATGCTGTGATACCAACCGCCGCACCTCCCAGGGCCGCAGAAACAACCCCTAACACCAGAAGAATCGTTCCGACTAACTGTTGAAGGTAAAGGATAAGGACGACATATCTGAGAGACAAAAATCAGGCTTGAACACAAAGAAACAAATGACCACAGTTTAAAAAAATGTGAACTGCAGAATCATCCATGCTGTAGGTGCCCGTGTAAAGTTTTAAAAATGAAGCCCTAAAAAATGTATTTCAAAATGATTATTTAGTGCATTAAAAAGGGAGCAATTATGGTACTCAGGTTGACCTGATTCACCTTGCCCATTTCCTCCTATTGACTACTGTGTGTAGATTTATGCCATTTTATACTCCACCTCAGTATCAATTTAAGGTTGATGTTTATCCATGCATATCTTGCCAGTGACAGCATAACTTTCCAAACTTTTGTATTCTATGATGGAGGCCTATACCAGATATCAAAGTTGGACAAGTTTTTGTATTGAAGCTTCACAATGTTAACCTATGTCTTTTAGTCTTTTAGTCTTTTAGTCTTTGTTTAATTATATTTAGAGCACCCATAGTTCTCCCCCTGTTCCTTCATTTTAATTCAATTGGCACAAATAAACCACCTTAAGCAAATTTTTAGACGTAGATAATATGGCCGCTACAATCTGTCTGCTGGACACTCGGTCCAACAGACCCTCGGTCTATCGGGGTGCAACCACTCACGAGTACCCTCAGGAAGGCGCAGAAAGCTCTCATATCATTGTGCATACACAATCTCCATACCAAACTTGTTTGTTGTTTTACTGGAAATGTATGTTTTGTTGCCATTATAACAATTTTATATCAAAATGCCATTTTTCTCACTAATACAAGGAAACAAAGTTTCTTGAATAAATTTATACATGAAATATATTGCTTGATTTTATTTGAAATGAAAATAGTCTCTTCGTTATTTAATTGTATGATGTCGATTTTAGCTGCCCCTTTAAAAAAAACACCTTGAACTTACATCCCTCGATACAAACTTTGTCATCGCTCACAAATCATCAACAATATGAGTCATATATAGGCGTACGCAGGATTTTGCAAAGAGGGTGTTCATCCGCGGCCAAATCCTAGGTCCAAATTCTTTTCTCGGTCAGCCCAGCCACCGAAAAGTTGCTCAGAGGGGAGGAGGGAAGTGGGGGGGGGGGGGGTGACGAAAAAATTTTCATTCCAAAACCAAAGTCCAAAATTTTCCCAGTCATCCCAACCTCCGAAAAGTCGCTCAGCGGGGGAGGGGGGTATTGAAGAAAAAAAATCAGGTTGATAAGTATTCCACAAAAAAATACAAAAGGGGGTGTTGGACTTCTAAAACATCGCCTTTTGTCAAAACCACTAACACCCCCTTGCGCACGCCTATAATGAGTCATGTATTCTTTATTTCTTTAACGCACTATTTGCAAATCTATTCCACCAAGTAAAGATATAACTAAATGTGTATACTTACCGATACCGAATTGGCCATAATTACTCTGAAAGATCAAGTAAATATAATGGTGATCATGAAAATAGATAAATCAATATCATACATTGAAAAGGGACGTTTGGATTTGGTGTGGAAGTACGGGGTAATTAAGGATCATTCACTAAATTAATAAGTGGTATGTGGTTCAGATAGTACGTGTGCACAATAGCAATTCTATCCCGGAGTGCTTATGGACATGTTCAAGTTGTATTAGATGGGTTAAATTTAAGCGAAACCTACTAAATCTTACTGTTAGATTGGCACATACAATATCTCGAATTCATTTTGTCGTAAGCGACGATATTTCTTTCACTATTGAGTATTCATGTTAATAACTCATGTTGTGTCAACCAAATTTTATTTTGATTTTCGTTAATGCTAGTACTAATGTATTTTTTTAATCTTGAGGCAAGAAGGAGAAGAAGAAGAAGGAGAAGAAGAAGAAGGAGAAGAAGAAGAAGAAGAAGAAGAAGAAGAAGAAGAAGAAGAAGAAGAAGAAAGTAGAAGAAGAAGAAACAGAAGAAGCAGAAGGAGGAGGGGAGAAAAAGAAGAAGAAGGAGGAGAGAGAAAGAAAGAAAGAAAGAAAGAAAGAATAAGTAGAAGAAGAAACAGGAAAAGGAGGAGGAGAAGAAGAAGAATGGAAACTAAAAACAATCAAATTCAAAAGAATAACTGGGAGAAGATGAGAAGGAGAAGGCCAGAAGGAGTAAGAAGAGGAGAAAGAGGTCGTGTTTTTGATATTTCGTAGTTGATTCATCAACTAGCGATAAGTACCCGATAACTAATTAAATCAACGTTTATGCACATAGCCTCAAATAAAAGCTATGAAATTGTACTTACCCGTTGCAGAAATGCAGTGTCTATAAGTTAAGTCGGTGCTGCTCCGTTCTCGATAAACAAGCCAACGAAGATCACAAAAAGCCCGGGTTTTCCAATGTCGCCTATGTCCAGGCTTGAGGGCGTTACAATGTTGGGCGTTTAGTTTTTAGTTAATTGATCATCAGCGTAATAAACGATAAATTTAAGATACGTTGTGGCATTCTTAAATAATGATTGGCCACGAGGTTGCAGTCCCGTCTTGCAAGTCTTCTCGGGATAACGCACCGTTTTCACAGGTCTCAGCGTAGATGAATGATTTGCGTCATATACGGAAATGTGACGTACAGGGGCCGGAGATACGCGGTTAACGTTTTTGCCCTCTTTCGGTAAAAGGAAGCAAGTGATAATTACTCAAATTTGAGTTA
>JZLH01S0036719.1:2115-18541 GCA_001188425.1 Eucidaris tribuloides
TTGACCATTAAGTGAAAGTCTGCATTATTCTTTGCCATTGACAATCTACGATTACACAAGTATCCAAATGGTATTCAACATTAATTTTAGTAATGGAAGCACATAATTAAAATTTTTCCAAAGTTGGTTACAATTAACTTCATGCAAGGGTTTGCTAGTCATCGTTACAACACAATTGTCCACTATATTGTCGGTCTTACTTCTTTTACAATACATGTACTTATGTTCGGTTATATTCAGAATGAGATATTTATTAGACCTTTAAGTATCTATAAACTGCCCATAATGGCAATCATTCAAAAATAACTAACATTGAATAAATGTGTATAGTTCACTTAACTATAAAGCATAAATAAATGGTTCATTCTACAAAGAAGTTTTCCATTTAACTGATTACACTCCTAGAACTAAACCTTTTACAAGGCCCGCCCGCCCCCCCGGCCCCCCGCCCCCCCCCCCGCCCCCATCTCCCTGCATATGGGCAGCGAGTGGGCCCGCAAGCAAGACAGCGCAAAGGGCTTTTGACTGTCTGTTTCATGCATCCATTTTTAAATAGACTATGAATTACCAGATTTTTGCTACCTCTTTTTGGTAGCAAAAATTGGAATTAATGCTGTTAGTCTGTCTAATCATAATCTTATGATGCATAGGATGAATATTGCAATCCTACTGGCGACGATGTCCTAACATTTTGCCGTAACATAGAGTCGATTCTGGATTGTTCACCTTTTCAGTAGGTGAAATAGATTCCTACACGGTGGATTTAGCCGAAGCGAATCGGAACCTGTCATAAATTAATATATTAATTTATCCGTAACCAGGATATTGTTGATTTAAACTATTTAACACGAAAGGTACTAATTGGGTATTGATGATACAGATTATTTGTTTTGTAGTCACCAGCACCGGACTGAAAATTTCATTACATCTGAATATCGGACAATGCAAGACAAAATGTGGTAGCCGCACGAATTCCATTTGCGTCAACTAAACAGAGATGCGTTTTTACTGTGGTCATGAATGATATTACTTTTTGAATGTGAGGCCAATCTCGAGGGTCACGCTGCCCACTCGCCAGACAGTGAGAGGTCCTTGTTCAAAAGGCTAGGTTAAACATGCATATAACATATGCAGATGTGTAAAAATGGGGAAAATACAAAAACAGGAGCCCTATTTTCCGATATAAGAATAATCTGATAGCACTATAATTGGCAAGTGTATGGTATGATGGTTAAACTGTTCACTTTACAAGTATCAGCTTCATCATTCAGACATAAAATTCTATCGGTCAAACATGACCAAATGGTGACCCTTCTTGAACAACACATATCAGAGAGCCTTGGTGATACTCATACCATAATTACACTCTCTATCTCAGAAGAAAAAAAAATACATGTAACTTTGGCGTAACACTGGAAATCCCAACTATCAAATCAATGACTTTGGAATGCCCCTATGCACTATCTCTAACAGATAATGCAGATGTTATATATTAATTTGCCGCTATGACCGCACTTGTTCTGGAATTACTCTTGAATTTGTAGTAGTGCACTATATCATACAAACAACCCTAAATGACGAATTTACCTATTTATTTATTTAGTCAGGCAAATTCAAATAAATGAATGGTCATTAAAATCAAATATTTAAGTAGTGGTTAAATGCCTTGGAGCCCCAAAGCAAATGCCGTTACCTCATAATTTTGAGAGTAATCGAGCAAGTGTTATGCCTTTTAAAAAAGCCAGCCAAAAAAACAACAAAATTATTCAGATCAAACCTGGCCTATGAAGATACCCATATAATTTTGCAGAAGAACGATACTGTGAAGTTTTATTTATATATAATATTACTCGTTATATTTTACTTTTAAAAGAAGTTCAAAGAATTGATGGAGAAATATTGCTCACACATTGGCTGATGTTTTACACATATTAAAGTTGGATTTTATCTCCAAGGCCCCTCTTTAGCACATTTTGAATGAAACAAAAACTCTCACCAGTACTTTTAACCTCTTTATTATTTGCGCGATGCCCGAAAAGAAAACAATGACTAGTGAGGGTGTTGTGAGCATCGCACAGTTTGGAGTGCCGGTAATGCCAATCGGTACCTGGTTACTCTCATTCGTTATTACCAGCGAAATCTACTATGCAATGCATGTTTTGTTACAATTTCACAACTTGGATGGATCTGCCGGCAAGAGTGAAAAATAAAATAATACAATATTGCCATCAACATTTCCGTCTAAAGGCAAAGGATTCACCCTGACGTCAGTTGTTCTTAAATAAAACACAGTAAAATTAGGAGAAAACATATTCATGAGATTTGACGAAAATCCACCTAATAATAACAGAGTGATGGAATTTTAAAGTTTGAAATTTGTGGATGCCACATGCGAGCAGCGTCCCATATGTCAAGTGATATAAATCATAATATTGCCGTTTTCTCGGAAATTGAATCTGATTTTACCTGTGCATGCGATTATTATCAGAAACATCATTTCATACAGGCTTCTATCAAAAACACCCATTCATTATCATAACCATTGGAAACATGGCAATTTATGAATTTATATAACATTACATCATGGGGAGCTGCTCGCATGTGACGTCACAAATTAAAACATTTGAAACTTCATACTCCGTTATTCTTTGGTGGATTTGCCCAAAACTTTCATTAATAGTATTCTCTCTTTTTCTGCTTTTATTTAATCCAAACTTGACGTCAGAGTGAACCCTTGCTTTAAGCCACCACACACTTACACAGTCGGTCTATGATCTCGATTTCAGAGAAAATGGAATAGCGTTTGCTATAAATCATTTCAAAGACATCAGAATGATTGAGGTTCTGAAAAATCATACAGATAGTAAAATAAAAATATGACCCCGTTTTTAGCTCTCGAGTCGGAGGAAAAGCCCAAATCAGCTCCAAATCTACGTGACGCAAAGAGTCCATGATATGGTCTACATTTGAAAACAATTGGCTTTTTACTCCTGGTTCAAGGGCTGACAGCCCGACCAAATCCCACTTAAGTATCATTATTGTTCAGAACCTGAATCAAGCAAGTTTGTTTATTTGTAAAATTGCCATATCAAATGCTATTGCAATTTTTTGTCAAAATCGGAATGTAGCCGATGGTGTAGGGTGCGGTAGCCTATAACTCCGCCTCATTAATTCTTTAAAACAGTAAAGAACATTACAATGCTTACAATGTTCTGAATAAAAATTATTAACACCCACTGACTCTCATTTCACCAATGCTCATTGCTTTAATGATTGTTTATTTTTAATTAACTTATCCATGTAAGAAATATATGAATGCCACACCTCACTGGAAGTTCTGAATTGCATGCTAGTTTCACTGTTTAAAGTTTGTACTACTGGTGGAAAAAACTGGAGATCATTATTTAAACTGCTATATGACCAAAAATTGACAATTATAACATAAATATATGTATGCAACTTGCATCATGTCCTTATAATCATGTCCATGATTATTGTCTATGATTTTAACTCTTGAACATGTACTATTATGTGGCATTAATATATTGCATCAGCGATAGTTTTGTGAATTTGCTTAAGAGGCTGTGTTTTGGATTTGCCACACCACACCATTTTGGCTCAGATTTGTCAGACCAAGTAAGCTAAGTACATAATAGAAAACTGTCAATGACGTAGCGCTCATCCGGGCATCTCGCAACATCAATATATCCAAAATTTCATGTGGTACAATTTTATTACTGGTCAAAAAGTATTAAATTTGATGTCCGAAGGAACATGAATATAAAAAAATTCGAGTGAGAAAAATATTAGTTTCATGCCCTGGAAGGACATGAAAAAAATAAATACTAATATTAAAACAATAATAATCTACATGAATATATATATGATTGCATCCCCGGATCCCTTCCGGGGCCTCCATACGATTTTGTTGGGGGAATAAAGCACATTTGAAGTGGAACCAAATTAATAGGTACTTGATATGAATAAGAACTGAAAATAATATTCTGTTTTTTTTGGAAATAAATTTGCATAAATTACATAATTAATTAATGGAGCAACAGTTAAAATTCTGGTAGAAGTTTAGTTACCAGCTTAGCTCTACCAGAATAAAGCAAACTAATCAAAATTGCGTGAGAAATGAATGAGAAGAAGCATTTTTAAATTTATGCTGATTTGAATAATTTGCATAATTGCATAATTATTTTAACATTTGCCATAAGTTGATTAATTTCACAATTTATGTGTAGAAGTCTTGAAGCCCCCACCTAGCCTATCAGTATCCAAACAAAACAGAATTGAAATCGCGTTCAAAAATGTGAGGAAGAAGCAATTTTTGTTTTTTTGGCATTAATTTTGCATAAGATTACCATATTAATTAATGGAGATATAATTTCAAAAATTCTGTGTTAGAAGTTTAATGCTGCCATAACTCAAGCCCTACCAAATAAAGCAATCACAATTCATTAGTTGAGAAATGAAGGGAGAAGAAGTTTTTTGTGATTTGAAAAGTGTGCAATTAATTTGATTAATTGACTTATTCAAAATTTTGTGTAGAAGTACTGAGCCCCACCTAGCCCTATCAGGATCAACAAACAGAATGAAAATCGGTCAGAAATGTGGGAAAAGAAGCAATTTTTAGTTATTTTGGTATAAATTTGCATAATTACATAATTAATCAAATTGGAGTATAATTTCAAAATTCTGTGTAGAAGTTTATGTGCATAACTCAGCCCTACCAAATAAAGCCAATCAAAATCAAAATCGTGTGAGAAGAAATGAGGAGAAGAAGCATTTGTGTGAATTTCGAATAATTTGCATAAATTAAAAATATGAATTTCACGATTCTGTTGTTAGAAGTTTTTAATCCCCCACCTAGCCCTATCAATGAAACAATCATAATCAAAATCGGTTGAGGAAATGATGAAAGAAGAAGCATTTTCAAAAACTGTGGACGGACGACGGACGGACGGAAGACGGACGGACGGCGGACGGACGGGACGGCCGGACGCCACGCCATGGCATAAGCTATCGGCCCTTCGCGGCCGGATGAGCTAAAAATGCAGTGTTCATATTTGGATCAATAGATTCGTAAAAGTTTTTGAAATTAGGTCGTTACCAAGTTGAATTTTGTTATGTCTCAGTTGGTTTCATCTACTGGATGTAACTTCCACCTGACAAGTTTTAATTGTGCACAGTGAACCATAGCAAAGATTGCATTATAATTGTCAAACAGCACTGATGTGAGTTTTTGACCCTTGGTAAGCTTTAATCGCATCTATTCAGTTTTCCACTAGATGATACACCAAAAAGGTTTGGCAGTCAGACTAGTTACGCCTGTGCAAAATTCAATTTAGCTGAGGCAAACGCATCTCATCATTACATCATTTTCTTTTGAATTTTTCAGCATTTTTTCACATTCCTTGAATTTTCTCCTCAAGGTTATAGTGAAGGTGATCATTCATGTGAATCGTGTACATAATAAATGATTTTAGCTGATTTTTGGTTGATTAAGTTTATTTCAGGTATGCAAATCATGGACACAGTCTTAAGCCCCAACTTTCCAGTAAACACCATTTGATGAGGGGGCCAGTGGCAGGAGTCAACACTTATAAAATTTACACTCTTAAGCATGCCAAAGTCACAAATATGTACCAAACAATGCCATTCATTTGTCCATAAGCTGTAATTCATTGGCGTGCTATGTAGTTAACACTAAGATTTTTTCTTGAGGATGCCACAATGACTAGATAACAATTGGCATTTAACTCATTGATTTCCTAGTACCCTGCGTCCACACGTGATATTACAGAGGTGTCCCATTTCTAGGAACGATGGATTAAGTTGCGGGGCAAAATGCGAAATCGGATAGGCTAAATATCTTATTTTTTTCATCCTTAGGAATATAACTAAGTAATACATTCATTAAGTTTACACAACAAAAATACTATAAATCTTCAAAGTGTTTTACATCTATTTAAATAAAACTGTTTGTAGAAAAATATAAGAATACTACAGAAAACATTTTAATCGCGATAGATTCAATTATGGAGTTGGTCAATGGCAACACATAATTTGAGCTGGCAAAAGCAAAACTGTACATACATGACAGACAGTATCTGCTGTGCTTTTCAATCCATTAGTTTTATTTGAAACTATTTTTTGCATGAAATCCAATGGAAAATCAATAATCACATATAATTTGAAGCAAAGCAAGTAAATACAATCAGAATTAATATAAGCAGGTAACTAGGTCCAACACTTTGGGCTAGTGTTAATTTCAAAGCTTCTTCCTATAAAAATTCCTCTCGGGCAACTTTGAAAAGTATACAAGTCTGAATTTACATCGCTCAAATCATGTTAATGAACTGCATGCAATATCGTTATCCACATATCACTTTTCTATAGTTTACAATTGCGTAAAGCTTACATGTTTGAAAAGGCTATCACCGAGTCAACTGAGGCCCTCCAAAACAAACGCAAAAAATTAACGACACCCCGTGGAGGTCCGCATGCCTTTCGCTATCATAGGCAGGGACCTGTTACATTATAACGTTAACTTTGATTTCAACCACGGTTTGTCTTTGAATGAGACTGCCAATATATGGCAATGATATTACGTTGGCCTCTTCATGAAACTGTTTTAAAGACACATGGATCACGATTGGAAAAAAAAAATATATCAGTATAGAAACAAAAGAAAAATTTGTGTGTCCAGGAGCGATTCTCTACAGCAACACAGTGATGGCATGCTTCTTTCAAAAATCAGTCCATGAAGGAAAACGACGGATCTTTCAAGAGTACGCAATTCTGCGACGACAAGATGGTCGCCGCGACAATGACAACAACAGAAAAATAGGACATCATCACAATAAAGTACAGAGTTTCCAGCCGCTCTTCTTTTGCGTTCCTTCTACCGTTGCATTTTCACCCTGCTCGTCTTCTGTTGCCGGTGGCGTCCATTTTCCTGTCCATCTTAGACTTGATGTCCCTGGCAAGTGTCACAAAAGCCTGCAAGCAAAAAAATAACAATTGAAATGGCACAAATTTATCACTTTAAATGCTAGTTTTCCATTTGCACACCAAACGAATTTCACTCAGATTTGTTCCAACCAGATATAGCGTTAATGGGTATTTCCACATGTTAAAGGGTTTTCATGGATGCTCCAGTATATGTTTCCAATGTGCATTTTCCCCTCAATACAAAATTGGACTGTAGGCAAGGTCATTATATCGAGATTCTCCGTAGCTATCATCAGTGGTATTGTTACAAATCCCTAATGATGATTATTTAAATATACTAAACTCGCTAAATCGGGTTGTTATCCTAAAATACCATTTGCACCGTTTTTGAGAAACTTAATTAATTATGATGGTTATTAGAGTATTAGAAAATAGACTTCGGAAAATAGTGAGGGTGACGGGATGCAGTTATGGCTTTATGCCAAGGAGGGAATCGGATGGATGCAGTATTTATTCTCAGGAGACTTCAGGAGAGTACAGGAGCTAAGGGAAAAGAATTGTACATGTCGTTTTGTTGATCTGGACGAACATTGATTAGAGTCCCAAGGAAGGTGATGAGTGGGCGATGAGAAAGAAAAGGTATACCAGAGGCAATGGTCAGAGTGATGATGAGTTGTATTGAAGCGGGCTAAAACAGAGGTAGATTGGGTCAGAGTTCATCTGAGGAATTCGAGTGTGAAAGTGGGGTGCATCAAGGTTCTGTGTTAATCGCCCACTGATGTTTTTGCAATTTTGTATGTGTGGTTACAGAGAATGCAAGAGAAGGTTGTGACCGAGATTGCTGTATGGCTTATGATTTGGTTTTGATGAGTGGAGACGTTGTGAGGGAATGAGGGAAAAGTTCTGGAAGTGGGAAGATGCTTTTAGAGAACAGGGTTTGAAGGTAACCTCGGAAAACACGAAAAATGATGCGTGAGTGGGACAGAGAAGAGAAGTATCAGTGAGTAGGTAGACCCACTGCCGGCCAGTTCGGAAAGAGGGTGAGGCAAATTCAGGTTGTTGTGTGGGAAATAGATTCATGCGGAGATGCACAAGATGAAGAGAGTGACCCTGGAGTTGGCAAGAGTTTTGGTGTGGAAAATGTTGAAAAAAGACCAGGGAGAGATGGTGGAACATGTTGAAAGCTTGTGGACAAAGGTGGAAAAGAGAAGAGTTTTCATTACTTGCGGGGACAGGTGCAGTGGGGGTCCAGGCACTGTGACAGCAAGGGCCAAGCATTTGGGACTGGAGTGAAGTTAGGAATGCAGGAGAGTTGTTATATAGGGAAAGGTTCCTCTGAGATGAAAGGATTAGTTATATAGTGAGTTGTGTGAGAATCGGCGTGTGTATGGGAGCTGAACGTGGTGTTGAGTGAAAATGAGGATGGTGGATTTCTGGGAAGGACTGAGAGAGCAATGGTGAGAGCGATGTGTGTGTGAGCTGAATGGGACAGAAGAGACTGAGCGTTTTGATGCAGATGTGGGTTTGAAGAGACGGTGTGGATCGATAGCGAGCAGCGAACGGAGTACAGTGGAGTATGACATGTGTTGAGGAGGGATGTTGATCATGTTTTGAGATGGCTGCGTCAGTAGGGGAAGGGGCGACCGAAGAAGGACATGGAAAGAAGCAGGTAGTGGACGAGATAGGAGGGTTGGGGTTGAGGTGAGCGAGGATGCGCGAATAGAAGTAAGTGGAGGGAGGGCGGTGAGGGTGATTTTGTGAGTGCGAGGTGAATAAGCGCCACCCCCGTACGCTCGGGGACTAAACCGATTTAAAACCTGCGATTACTACTTACCTATTTATAATGTCGTGGACAAGACATTTATCAGTGTACAACAACCCGCAGACTTTCACCATGTTGCAAGAATAAATTGCAGTGGCTGGAATATCACGCCGCACATCCTCCGTTCACAATCTAGGGAGTGCCTGACAACCATGTAGTCTCAATGTTCTGTGAATCCGCAGATGTTTGAATACTGAATAGGCAACGTTCGGTGAGGTGCAACCATCTATAAATAACGGAGGATTGCTTGAATGGCTTTTGTTAAATTCATTTGAACGAATACCTTTACCGTGCATTCTGATGCATATAATGTGGAGCCACAGGCCTTATAAATATTAAAACTGCTGCTAAGACTGATCTGTGACTAATATATTGTGTCTGTGAAATCGCTATTGACAGTGATTTCCTTCTTCTACGAGATGGAGACTGAGAACTGCCTCACATTAAATTTAGTCGATTATCTCGATCAATGCGCAGATAACTTAGAGGAAACAATGTGTTTTTCGCATCAGCAACTTCATCTTAATCAAATTGTAAAGTTATTTGTCAATACCAATCTAGAGACTACGAATTTTTTTCAAGAGCGTTATTTGGTCAATGCCCTACAGTCCAGACAGGATCTTTTAGAACACTTTAGTGAGAGATAACTTTGCCCTAAAATTGCTTCAAACTGGCAATCCACAAGAAGTTTTGGGAAAAAGACAATTTTGGGGTGAATGCCGTAATGCTAGACAAAATTTTATATACTAACATATTGTCAGTGATTTCACGTACGGGCGAATGTTTGTAGGTTTGTAAGTACGAGATTTGCCGATGATATGATGGTCAAATTCTAAATACTCAATGAAAATTTGTTGTTTTCAAAGTGAACTAGAAATATCACTGAAGGTGATTAATACCCCCGCCCATCACATTCCTGACTTATTGCCATAATATGCTGTTACCATGGCAATGCGGTTTTCGACACATTTGAAAAATGAGTCTTGCACATCTTCACCCTAAGACCAATGTGTGTGCCAAATTTCATGGGCATTGGTCAAAAACTGAGAAAGTAGTTTGGTCCGCAACATTTGCAATGGACCAACCACCTGACCACCTGCCCAACCGTACGCTGATTCCTATATATACATGTACCTCCTTCAAACTTTGTTTGGCGGGGGTATAATAAAATGATATTGATTAGAAAAGATAGTACAACCCTAAAATTCTTTTGAACACTTGTGTTTTATGCCATTTCTGGACTTGGTGGTGAACATACATGTATGTAACACGGACAGAACAAAAATATTTTGTTCTGTACATGTTACATACATTCACCACCACATCTAGAAAGTCTATTTGTAGTTAGCACTGGTCACAAATGAAGTAATCGTGAAGCACGGGTATTATTCAATTAAAGAAAAGCCTCGTATATTGTGTTTCTTTTCAGAAAACAGGATGATGATAAATACTAATATAAAAAGTGTGTTACGTTTCACACACAGTTCATGTATTATTACTACAGTCATTTGATATAACAGGATCTCTTACAGGATGTGAAATTATTTCTCGGGTCCTTAAAAACATTCCCTACAGAAATTGAAATAAATTCTAGGCTATGAATGGATTTCTTTTTCTTGGCGACTAATGAATGAATGATCAGTATTATGTATCAGTAACAGGAACATGGCATGCGCTGATAAATTCAACTAGAATGCACAGACATGATGTTGCTTTCTGAATATGAATACTACACAACTGTTAAAGACCTGTGTCATATATCATATAGCGAAAACTGAATACCTGCTGAGCAAAGCTTACATGTACAAGGTCAAAAACTCACACCAGTGCATTTGGATTGTCAAGCAACCTTCGGTTCAGTTGGACTCTACTACATAATAACCCGTTGGAGACTAGTATGAGTTAACTCGTGTTGGGGTCCAGGGTAGGAATTAATTTTTATTTTTTAAGGGTGATTTTTATTAGAGCCTTGTGGCTATTTTTGAATTTTTCAGGGGCTATTTTTATACCACTGGGGCTACTTTTTTTGTTGCACATGAAAATTTGAAGAATGCAATGAAAGATTGCTGATGTTTTAGCTGGTGCTTCAACCATAAAAGCAACCATTTAATTCATTTTTGTTTCAATGCCATATAAAAAAAAATGTGTAATTTTTCGCAGCAAATCTAAGGGCGATTCTGAAGGAAATGGTCGCCCCAAAGAATTGGGTTTTGGGGATTTTGGGGGGCGAATTGGGCTTTGCCAAGGGCTAAATCGCCCATCGCCCTAGGTTATTTCCTATGCTGTTGGGGTCTATGGAAAATGTGTGTTATAGTGAAATCAAATCGTCTCCAACGGGTTAAGATCAGTGGGTTAAAGCTACATCCAGTGTCTGAAACCTAGACTACCAATGTTACAAAATACAACTAGAGTAACAGCCCAATAAAAATGATTTATCATCTATATTGCCAAAATTTTGCAGTGTATCTATCCCAGTTTTGAGAGCTTTATCTTTATATACCATTCTTTAGCTGGATCAAATCTGAGCAAAAACAGTTTGGTGTGCAAATCATAATCATAATTTTTAAGAAAAATATGAAATAAAATGTGTTAGCCCGTAAAGATGTGATGTATCAGGCAACATCAATGAATATTTTTTTGTAGTTGTTCTCATCTCATTCTCATGTTTGTATACAAGTGAGGGTTCGTGTATAAATGTGAGTTAGTGTGTGTATGTATGTATACGTGTGTGAGTGTGTAACTGTGTATACATGTGTGAGTGTGTGTGTGTGACTGTGTGTGTGGTATATGTGAGTATGTGTGTGTACGTATGAGTACTATATGTGTGTATGTATAAATGTGTATTTATGTGTGCATATGTAATATACTTGTGTATATGTGTGTGTACGGTCTAGTGCAAATCCTGTAAAATGAAAACGTGACATGAGATTATTTCAACATGTTCTTACCTCTTCTACATTGATGCTAGCCTTTGCACTCGTCTCCATAAACTTGATTCCATATTCTATTGCCAACTGGAAAAAAGACACAATATGAAAAATATTGTCAGAAAATTAGTATGAACTGTGATATTACAATGTACTCTTCTTAAAATTGAATGATATCATTGGTCTTTATTCACAAAATTTGTTACATTTAAACCAGGCAGTTCATTATGAAAACTAGTTTGGGTCATATGTTTTATGACAAAATTGCCTTTCCAAGATGTGTACCGTACACACATTGTCAGTCATGAAAATGAATTTTGAGATACATGTTACTGTATGAACAACCACATTTCACAAATTATCTGTGGTCTAAACAAAATATGGAAAGTTACATTAAGCAACCTAAGCTAATATACATACAATAAGCATGATATTCTTTGAAGGGATATAATGAATATCTACCCATGAAATATCATGTTTCCCTGGAAATAATACATGTTGAACTAGACATCTGCAATGTTACTACCATTAAAAAATTAACTACTACTACTACTACTACTACTACTGCTACTGCTACATAACTACTACTACTACTACTACCACTACTACTACCACTACTACTACTACTACTACTACTACTACTACTACTATTATTACAACTATTGCTGCTGCTATGATGACTACTGCTACTACTACTACTACTACTACTACTACTACTACTACTACTACTGCTAGTAGTATTAGTAGTAGAAGTACATGTAGCACTGATAATGATGACAACGATAATGATGCATACTTGTTCTCCCTTTTCCTTTGATACTGTTCTCCTGTCATCCATGTCACATTTGTTGCCGAGGATCATTTTCTCTACGTCCGCTGATGCATGCTGCAGATAAAAACAAAAAGAAAGATTAATGAAAAGGATGAATAATGATGTATTACACATTCACCTGCAATTCAAAGAGGTTATTTTTTTTTTCTTTTATGTAATTGTTTATTGTTTGTATGTATGTTTATTTGTTTGTGAGTGAGGGTGTATTTGTTTCTTCTTTATTTTGTATATTGTGTATGGACAAATTTGTTGGATGTATGAACGTACATGTATTATCATCAACATTTATTAATCATGAAAACAAAATAAAAACTAAAATCCAAAAAAAAAAGAAAAAAAGAAATGACAGTCGAAGCATTTTAATTGTTTGATGTGCTGTTCTAATTTGGAGCAGCCCCTTCATTCATTCATCTGCTCTCACATAGCATTCCTAATCAATCCATCCACACTTTGAAATACCCTTTGCCAAGGGCATGATCAATCTCTAAATTTGACGGCAGTTGGCTGATTAGGGAGTGGGGAGTGACCCAAAGAGGGGGAGGAACTGTTTTAGACATCAATGATGATCCAATACGGTTGTCTCCACTCCTATACCTGGAGGACAGTGAGATGCAACACAAGTGCATCACAGTTAAAATACAAATGATGTTTTGGAATTGGTTTGGCACTGGTGTATTCTAGTGGGAGTGTTTGGGAAATTGAATTCTGCATTCAATGATTGCACAAAAATAAGACAATAGCTCAACATGTCAAGAGTCATGAATTTTCGAAGAGTAATTCAATTCTTCAATTCAATTCTTAAAAAAAGTATTTTTCATGTTACAAACTGACAGAAGTATCTAAGAAGATCACAATTCTTGGCTAATGTTTTTCAAGTTACATTAGAAGAAAGTTACATTCATTTTCAGTGCCCTTTTGCTCGTCACAAACGATTTTTAAGTTAGCAAGTCTGTCACTTTCTGTAATGACAACCATGAATGCTGGACAATTCTCCCTATCGCATATAGCCGATACCAAGCGATATCACCTCGCGATACCGATATCTGATCGATCGCTCTTGGGATGCAGTACTTCGCGGTTCAGGTTAATTGTACGTCCAAACGCACAAAACACATCATTTGAACTTTGTCAAATTTGTAATATGTGCTCAACCCGAATCAAACATAAGTGACCTAGTGAACAATTTTGGAGAATATCCTTGTCGCAACTTTCTCGAAAGAAATGTCGTACGACCAGTAGACAAGGGAATGTATCAAAACTCTCGCCAGGAAAGCCTCAAATGTACATGTATGAGAGAGGAAGGAATGTAACCACGCACACGCCGAGTCGGAATGCGAACGCCGGTGTGTGAGGAGTTGATGGCTCCGTTCATGACGTAAATGAAAGGGTTGTTATATGGAGGTTGGACTTGAAAAAAAAAATATCATTTATGAGATTTTAAGACAGATTTTTACACGATCCACGAGTACTTAAGCATTCGATGTGTATCGCGCGTGCATAAACCGGAAGTTTATTTCCCAAGAATTAAGGGTAAAAAAATTAGAGCGCCACATGTGTTCAGATTCGGAGAACTATATGCGATAGGGAGAATTCCTCAATAATTTTGCAAAGATTTGTAATGATATCAATTATTCATTCAAAATACAGTTTTCCTCTTGCTTGTTACTAGTGCCTATAGATGGTATACCATCACAGAAAGTGGTAGAATTGCAAATTGACAAGTGACAAATACCCATGATATGGAATGCATTGATCTTTGAGATGAAAATGCCAAAATTACATGTTCATTAAAGTGCGGCCCTTTTTTAAAAAAAATAATTGATCAGACCTCCTACACATTACAAATTCTGAAGTTCTAATCCTGCACATATTCATCACTAAAATATATACTTGCATAGATTTCTTGATCTGGTATTGTATGAAACAAATGTTATGTGATCAAAAGCTGACAATCAAAATCATATCTACATGCCACATGACTACAATTCTGTGGGGGGAAAATGCTGCTGTGAGAGGCTTAATGGGAGATATTTTTTTGAAAATTACGGGGCAAAACAATAGCTGCCTAATGCCCAAGTATCTGTTTATCTGACTGTAACATGGGATTTGTCCAAACAAACTTCTCATTCCTGCATTAGGATGTGGTTTACCTCCAATCTGCTTCATCATGGGGGCGAAGGAGTTTATGCTGGAAATACAGTCAGGAATTTAAAGGGAACTCATCATACTCATGACATGATTGGGAGAAGTAAAAATTTCCTCAAGAACCAAAATGAGTTGAAACATATACCGATATACACTGGCTGCAATGTATATCAGGCAGTATGGAGTAGTCTTGAATTTGTTTTGAGAAATAAGCATTCATTTACCAGTATGGAATCAATCTCTGGCCCTGATAGAAACTGATCCCATAGAAAACTACACAGCAAATTTCACCATCAAAACATTTTCTGCTACAATTGTAGCACAAAAAGGAAATGTATGACCATGAAATTTTCACAGCAGAAACTTTCAACAGTATATTCGATTCTGGGAGCATTGTGTCCTAAATTGAGGACGACTTCCTATCTTGACATTTCCCTTTAATACCAGTCTTTACACCCACTGACTTTTTCAAAATATATGCATGAACCAACACAGGAAGTGTGGGCTTTAGATGGGCTGGCTAAACCGATCTGCCACAACTACAGGCACCCAATCGCTGCTGAAAGGGAATTAAATGTACATGTAATGACATGATGCGGGGTAGTCCTCAACTTAGGATGAAACTATTCTTGAATCAAGTCAACTGTGCAAGGATTCTACTGTGACAATATTGTAGTTAAAAGTGCACTCATTCTAAAGTAACCTCCGTCAGTATGCCTTGTGACAGACAAATCTATTGTGTAGTGCTCTATGGCAGCTAATCCTATCGGGGCTCAAGAGAAAGAAAATGCTAGTATGTTCATGCTTAATTTGGTTTAAGTAAACAAATCCATGAAAAATCTTACCAGCCAGGAGATACACTCCAGCTGGTGTATCCATTGTACATTTTTTAAACAGTTTGGTTTGAGAGGCCTTTTTATTTCTCCCAATCATGTCACTGCCCTTTAAAATTCACGACTATCCATGATACACTGTCATGGCCTATAGAATAGAGTCTTGCAGTGACAAGTGCTGCTAAAATGACTCATGACATCAAAGTCGTGAGCACATTGAATTACAGTTTTGATATAACTAACTATAGTATGACCTTGTATTAGTTAAGCACTTTGATACATGTAGGCCTACATGTATGTGACGTTTGTTTGGATGTGTTGTGACATACATGTACACAGTCTACGTGTACATGTAAACCCCACAATCACCAAATTATTTTCTTTTTATGACCTGTGCAGGTAAAGGCCTCCGCACACTGCACGACTTTTGTCGTACGACTCGGAATTATGACGTAATTGACGTCATTATCATGAATCCAGAAAAATCGCAAGCAAGTCGTACGACTAATCGTAGGAATTCGGCATGCCAAAAACCTACGACTGGTCGCTGCGATTTCGTTTCGACTGAGCTCATTCAGCCAATCACGAGACAGTATTTGATGTGCATGAACATGAAGAAGCTGGAGCTCGCGCACGAAAATGGCAAAATTTTGAGTAATTTTGTTTGATAATTGTGTGATATGGTGTTTCTGAACATAGCTAGAGTGACTAGAGGAAAGTACTGGACTTCACGGACGTTATGGTCAAACTTTCTGGTAAGAAACTAAAATTGAAATACTATTAACACTTAAAGAAATATTTTCGCGTGATAATCTGCTGTGTGCGGTGGGTTGTTTGCCACCGGTACCATGCAGTAACGGTAGGCCATGCTGAAGCCAGGCCGATGTTAACGGCATGCATCGCCTGG
>JZLH01S0036734.1:22476-29976 GCA_001188425.1 Eucidaris tribuloides
CACCCGGAAAAAAAACGGAAGAAAATGACATTTTTTTCAATTCACAGATATCTTGCAAAAAATTGACATTTTCTTCTTTTTTAGAGGAGATGCTGGAATCATTGCTTCGATGTTTTACTTCTTTGTCACGAATTGATATTAGCTCTGTCTCGTACATCCTGAGGATTAAATACTTGTTACATTCAGATTAGAGAGCTTGCTGCCAGCCCACCGGTCTAGGAGTCATTAAAACATTAACTATAAGAACACAATTCGTGTGCGCAAATGCAATTATTTGACCGACTTGCAGAAAAGTGTGGTTATGCTCACCATGCGTTGAAAAACTTTCAATACCAACAATTCATCAGGAAAGCTAACGGTCCAAGCAAAATATTGTATCATAAAAATAATCTCATAGATCATGGAAATTTTTGTGTAATACATTTTTTCTGGTGTTTCTACCATTTATATATACACACTGTATTACCTGTTAAGCGGTTCACTTTCCAGGCATAGATTTATTCGAAAATTTTTTAACCGTGCTTTAACCATTTTTCAATCTTACAACTCGACGATATGCGCTCCTACACCACGAAATGCGTTTACGTAATACGAACATGATGAGTTCACGCTACGGTTACAGCGGTCCTTGCGTGTGGAGTTGCGTACCTGTTATGCTTGTTTTGAAGACATACCATATTTGCTCTCTTATACTATAACAACACAATTTGACCAGAGATGACGCCATTTCTTTTCGTAGAGTGTTCAGAAAAATATTATTACAATTCGGTTGATTTAAACAAGTCAACATGAAGTCCTGCCCACCATTCAATCTAGGAATATAGAATAGACGGTGTGAAAATAGATAGATAATAGATAGATAGATTAGATATAGAGGAGTAGATAGATAGATAGATAGATAGATAGCATGAATTGATAGATAGAGTAGATAATAGATAAGATAGATAGAGATAGATAGAATAGATAGATTAGATAAATAATAAATAGATAGATAGGTAGAGGTAGATAGGATGGATAGGATAGGATAAATAAAGATAGAATGGATACATAGATAGATTAGATAATGATGATAAGATAGATAAGACAGATACAGATAGATAGGAATAGATAGATAGCACGGCTACAGATAGATAGATATGATATCTAGAACTAGATAGATGAGATAGATAGATAGATAGATAGATAAATAGATAGATGGAGGATATAGATAGATAGGTAGATAGAATAGATAGGATAGATAAGATAGATAGATAGATAGATAGATAGATAGATAGAACTACGATAGTATAGAGATAGATAGATAGGTAGATTAGAACTAGATAGATAGATAAGATAGATAGATAGATAGCATTAGAGATATTAGAATAGACAGGATAGATAGATAGATAGATAGAGTAGATTAGCCATAGATAATAATAATAATAATAAATAATTAATAAGTAATAAATAATATATGAATAAATTAATATAATAATGAATTAAATAATAATAATACCACAATGCTCTAGATAGCGCAATTAAAACTGCATAAATGCGTCTCTATGCGCTTTTTGAAAGGAAAAAAAATAATTAAGAAAGATGCTGGCAACTGTTAATGATAACTCAGTCAAAGCTACTTTATTGAATAAATATGTTTTTTAAGGAGGCACTTAAACTTTTGTGTTGAGAGGAATTATCTATCTGCTCTAACCTCACGTCCATCAATATATTAAAACCTTCACTCAAGTCGTTAAAAATAATAGGCCTAGAATTAATATGTATGTATAATTATGTATTATGTTTCATTTTTGTGTATCCCATACATTTACATGATTTTTTTTATATCCGTCTGGCCTATAACAGCTTATTTCTCTATCTACCTTTTATGATCCTATTTTAGAAACTTATGTCTATCAATCAATCAATCAATCAATCAATCATATCATCAATCAATGCAATCAATGTCAATCATCAATCCAATCTCCATTTATCTATTCTTGTTCAAAATCTTGAACTTTCTCTATACACCGTAGCATTAATTATTATGCGAACATAAAGTGAAAAATAATAAATATAATAATATAATGAATAATAATAATAATAATAATATAATATAATAATAATATACTTATTATAAGTAATAAAAGAATAATAACGTCTTATTCCCAGGGTAGCCACTTCAAGTCACGAAGCACTGCTCTACCAGCGGGCCCTGCATGAACATGAATTGTTCATTAATTAGCCTTCTCTGTTCTAGAATTGCCGATGCGTCTGCTGGCTAGAAAGGCAAGAAGTACCATTTTTAGCTCATCCAGGCCGAAGGCCCGATGCTTATGGCACATGGCGGTGGCGTCGTCGTCCGTCGTCCGGTCCTTCCGTCCTTTCGTCGCTTCCGTCCGTCGTCTTCCGTCCGTCCGTCCACAGTTTTGAAAATTGCTTCTTCTTCGTCATTATCTCAACCATTTCTGATGTCTGATTGATTTCATATGATAGGGCTAGGTGGAGGGGAATTTAAAACTTCTACACAGAATCATGAAATTCATTATATATATGAATTTAGCCAAAGTTTATTGCAAAATCACAAAAAAATGCTTCTTCTCCTCATTTCTAACCGATTTGATTGGTGATTGCTTATATATTGGTAGGGCTGAGTTGTGCACATATAAACATTCTACACAGAATTTTTGAAATTTACTACTCCATTAATTAATATGGTGTAATTTATCGCGAATTTTTCACAAAAATAACAAAAATTGCTTTTTCTTCTCCCACAATTCGTTGACCAATTTTTCATTCTGTTCTGTTATGATCTGATAGGGCTAGGTGGGGGCTTCAAAGACTTGCGTACACAAAATTTGAAATTAATCAATTAGCCAAAATTAAAATTAATCAATTATGCAACATTATGCGAAATTTTTCAAAATCACAAAAAATGCTTCT
Organism: Eucidaris tribuloides; assembly: GCA_001188425.1. NCBI lineage: Eukaryota > Metazoa > Echinodermata > Echinoidea > Cidaroida > Cidaridae > Eucidaris > Eucidaris tribuloides. The sequence goes on from JZLH01S0036734.1 coordinate 25,396, forward strand.
TCTCCTTCATTCTCAACCGATTTTGATTTTTGATGCTTATTTGGATAGGCACTGAGTTACTGCATCAGTTGAAAACATTGTACACAGAATTCGAAATTATATTCCATTAACCTGTAATTATGGTAATTTGATTGCAAAATTAATCCCAAAATAACAAAGAATTGCTTGCTTCTCCACGGTTTCTTGAGCCTTTATTCTGTTTGTTGATCTGATAGGCTTAGGTGGGGGCTTCAAGACTTCTACACAAAATTTTGAAATAATCAATTATGCAAATTTAAATTCAACATTATGATTTATGCAAATTTATATCAAAAATACAAATAAAATCACAAAAAAAATGCTTACTCTCATTCAATTTCTCAACCAACTTTGCATTTAGTTGCTTTATCTGTAGAGCTAAGCTTGACCTTGTACAATAAACTTCTACCAGAATTTTTAACTGTTGCCGTCCATTATTAATTAGTTGGTAATTTATGCAGATTTATTTTCAAAACAATAACAAATTCTATTTCAGATTCTTATTCATATCAAGTACCTTTTAATTTGGTTCCACTTCAAAACTGTGTTTTTTTCCAACAACAAAAATCAGTATGGAGCACCGGAAGGATTGGGGGTGCAATCATATATATTTCATGTAGCTTATTATTATTATTTTTTTTTTCATGTCCCTTCCGGGGGCATGAACTAATATTTTTCTCACTCTAACTTTTTATATTCATGTCACTTCGGGAATCAAATTAAACTTTTTTGGACCAGTATAAAATTGCTGCCACATGAAAGTTTCGGATTATAGTAATAATGCGAGATGCGGCTGAGCCGCTACGTCATTGACTTTTCTAGTTAAAAAGTCTTTGGTGATGGACCCTACCGGGCGCTCGAACCCGCCGACCTTCCGGACCAGAAGTGGACCGCTCTACACTGATTAAAGATTCTCAATTATAGGAACTCAATCATACCCAAATCAAAAAATTAAATTTATTGTTTGCTGTGAAAATTATTATCAGAAATTGCCGTGATATCTACAAGATTCATTTACCATTCGGGCTGTCCATATTTTAAGGTTCCACAAGATGAATGCTTGTTCTCGTCAAGCTTAAACAAGTTAAGAAAGATCCCTTACAAGCCTGAATCTACTGGTGTCTGATCGTGTAGTGTCTAATAATATTTATATTTTCATCTCATTTGCGCTTCTTAAAAGCCGCTTGTTTTTAAGCTTTCCCAATCATGTTCACTATTCCTGCTATTTTCATTCTACCCATTCTATTGATCAGTATCGTTGGTGCGAATGAGTGCGGTGACATGTGATGCATTGTGCTTCCATCTGCATGTCTACTACTGGTTTATCTGTACATTTTTTAACCTTCATTCCTTCAGTCAGCTCATTTTCTCATTCTCAGTTATTCATCTTTCTCTACTTTCTCCCTTGAATCAATCACTTCTGAACGAGTATCTATATTATTGGCCTCGCCGCTATCAATTTCAATGGGATTACACCACTGTGTACACTACAAGGCTGTTCGGGCGCAGCACGGCCTCCGTGGCCAAAGCCATGCAAAAAACAATAATCATATAGATACAGTGCGCCGCTCGCTTGAGATAACTGACAGCTGCTAGGTGTTGATTACAGAGTCAGTTATGTCATCCGGATGCGAAGAATCAGCGCTGGCGGAAATTAACCGACTGGGCATTGCGGGTAGACAGTCGCAATGACAGTGTCACGTTATGTGTCAAGCAGGATTTATAACTAGATCAGAAAATTGCGAAAGAAAAATTCGCTGGGTCAGAGAAGTGCTTCAGGGATTTTTATTTTTATAGTTAAATTAGTGATAGAAAAAAAGACCGCGCGCTCTGGAACAGAAGGAACGAGGTTATTGCTATATTCATATCCTGTTAGAGTCCGGCTGTTTTCTGAAGGTTTGCAATCGGAGGTTGAAAAAAATCTGGAGAATGAGAATAGAGATCGGTGTGATAGGGTGGCAAGCAACGCATTTATACAACTTTGCTGGGGCGTCTTCAATAAATAAGCTCATTAACAAGCCAATAATGATTATGATACTTGTTAAAAGACAAGACATGATGAGACTTCAAAGTAATAACGTTTATAAGTGCCTGGGAGTGAAAATGGCATTTCTGGTCAGGTACATTTGCAAAAAGCCATCAGAAAAACAGAAGAAAGTAAAAAAAAGGGCGTTCATTTTAACAGCAGCTTACAGGAATAAGTTAGAACAGTTGGGGGGGAGGGTAACTGTCAGTTCTTCGCCACCCAATCAGATCGCACGTGCGCTGGCCTTGAGCATGACCTGGGACGACGTGACGTGGAATTGAATGCCAACACGACGCGTGTTATTGCGCCTACTAATTTACGTACATTGAGGATCAATAAGCCTCTCCCCCTGTCAGCTGTGTTCGGCAATCATCTGTTCTATGGAGCATTTCGCGCACAGACGTAAATTAAACAGAAATTAACTGTGATAGCGGCCTTGCCCGTGGGTGGCAAGCGGTCACACGAGTAGCCTCTGCATTGGGCCTTTCTTGTATCCGCAGCTGTACCATGATTATTTACATTCATTATTAAATTGATTTGTCTTCATTTCTGACAACAAAGATTAGAAATGTGTATGAATCACTATTTACCGCTAGCATTGAGGCCCATGTACAGTGTGGTAAGTATGCAGTCTGTAGCGGAGGTAGATCGAAAAGTTCGTTGGGCTCACAGGAGAAGGGTATGGTCAGCGATAGTTGCCTGGTAAAATTTTTAAATATAATCCCCATTCACCTCAATGCACTCTTGTCCAGGTGCTGCCAACATTCGATGCCTTCATGGCTAGTAAGGGCTTCAGATTGGTCATTCAGGATAGGGATGGAACCTTGGAATGGACGGGTCTTATCCGACACAAAAATGGCGTCACGAATGTGAGATTAGCAGTTTCGGAAACAGATATCATGTCAGATGGGTAGATCTGGTGATAAGGGTGGGTGGGCAACAACTCAAACCACACACTTTGGTAGCTTCAGCCACTGCAGCTTGCACCCTGTTGATGACAGGTGGCATAGTCGGCAAAGCAGAAGGACACCAGCACTGCAGCTTTCCCCTCTTGGTTTGTCTTAATAGCTTCTTTCAGCTGACGTAATTTCTGATGTAGTAGCCCAGTGATAGGTCTGACCTCGTTGGAGGTAGTCAATCATAATAACACCTGTGCTATCCCAAAACAGCAGGGCCATATCTTCCCAGCAGATGCCACTTGCTTGAATTCCTAGGAGGGGGAGATCCATGGTGATTCCACTGCTCCTTTGCATTTTTGATTCGTGGCTCAAAGTGATGAACCATTTTCTCCTGGTGACAATTCTTAGCAAAAAATTTCTGGATCAGGTCTGGGAAGCGGGTAGAAGTTCCTTGTAATTATCGAGCTTTTGAACTGGAGTCAACATTCTCGGAACCATTCTTGCGGACAGGTTGCTATACCTAAGGTCAGTTAAAAGCACCGGTGCACTGAACCATAAATAATGCCCATAGTCGTCGGTTATGTGCTGAATAGTTACACGTCCGATGACGTCTGGTTCTTTTCGCACCATGGCTGAGTGAATGGTGTTCACTTGTTCTACTGTTGCCTGAGATTTGGGCGTACCGCGACCATGGATCATCTCCTGTACTTCTCCCTTCCCGCTTGAAATTCAGCAGTTCCACTTCTTTATCAGCTGAATAGGAAGAGAAATCTATCACCAGTGTTTTGTGCCATGTCATCATTGGATGGCCTTGGTGTCATGTCCCTCTTCGTTATGCAGAGTATTTAAGTCCACCACACGAGTGTTCCCTTTTGGTCCGATTTTTGGATCTCGACTAGTCTGAAGACTTTCAAAGAGCGGCTCACCTAAAAATGAATTAAAGACAGGACGCATGGAATGTTAGTGATAACGCATACTGGCATAATAGTTGTAATAGTTTACAACTGCATGGCATACATTTGACGATGCTGGCACGGCGGCTGTGCTAGTAGGCCGGGGAGAGCTTGCTTGATAGTACCCCGTATGACCACAATTCGCATGAAATGGTGGGTGCTTTACATGCGTCTCGCAACCTCCGGCTTTAGAAACTCCTTTCGAGGAGCGTGGGGAATGAGGAGAAAATACCTACCAAAAGACACACAACCGATGACATGAGATTTAACCAGGGATCTCTAAAAAAATCAAAATCTTATCCAGATAGATCCACGGTGGACGCCTCTGCCGGCCACCCAGGTTTTGTCTTTTTTGAATCGTTAATACGGAGAGTTTCACGCCCAAGAAATTATGACACGTATGTGTCAAAGCAATGCCGCGTATGCATCAAGCCCTACTCCACCATGCTTAAAATGGTGCTCAAACTTACGGTGTATACAGCATCCGAAAGCTGACATTTGTCACTAGTTTAATGCGGAGACACTTTAAAAGGTGGAAAATACTTTCATTCCGAAAATCAACCACATGGCCATTTTTTCATGTTCAGGTTCTCACCGCCTTGTTTGTGGATTTGTATTTATTCATAGAAAAGTGAAAAACACTGTCGGTAATTGATGTATTAAAGAGCTGTCTTTATGCGAAAGT